>JAVQJL010039403.1:0-10525 GCA_036024295.1 Nannoperca obscura
AAATTACATTTAAATGTTGTGTGTGTGTGTGTGTGTGGGGGGGGGGGTTGTAGAAAAACCGTAGGTTCATACTCAACTATACAGGGTGTAACTATACTATACTCTCACCCACAGTGTGACAGGTGGCCAGATTCCATATTTTCTTCACTGTGTGCTTCCTTATCCCATAGCACCTATTGAGACCCCACTTACCGCCCTCTGTGCAATGTGTTGGTACTTTGTCACAGGTTCCCAGTAAGTCCAGTGTAACCATGCAGTAATCATATGTTTGAATACATGATTAATTTGTGGTAATTTCATTAAACACCACTTTAATAGGAAAATGAGCTTGTAAACTAAAATAAAGCCATTAAAACCATATTCTGACAAAGGGTCCCCCTGTAAAACAGTTAAGCTGCATGTCATTCAGATGTCACCGTTCTTCAGCCAAATTTTAAGACAACTCACTTTGACATTGCAGTCCGCTCACCTGACAGTTCTTCCGTGAGGAGCAAAAATACTTTTGGAAGTCTGGAATAATAAACACAATGAATTCCTTGAATTTACAAGTTGAATTTTTTTTTTATGTCATTTATTTACATTTATCATCTGAGTATTGTAGTTTATTTAGTGATTGTAAGTTTGAAAAAAGTATTCTAAGTGTAATCTCAGGAGACTACCTGTAATTATCATGCTAGTACTTATAAACACAGATAACCTTCAGTTTAAAACACAGCTACGTCTGATCATTTTTGTAGAAATAAAGATGAAAGTGTCATGATGCGGCAACAGGGCTGGAAAATACAACATTAGCAGTATATCTTTAATTATAGTTGCATTCATAATAGATAAATATGGGCCATAAAAGATTAGGATAGACAATAACAATACACCAATAAGCTGCAGTCTGTGAAGTTCCTATTATTTTTGACATGTAAGTACCTAAACATGGATTCTTTTTTATGCTGGATGACATTAAAACTTTTGCTCCATAAATACTGATGCAAACCTCAATAAAACCCACTATGATTTAGTAAGGGCTATACGTATTATACATATTATGACACCAGTTTTATTATGATGTCATGATGCCAGCATGTTTATAATCTCAGACTATCTGAAATTGCCTATCATAACTTAATTATTAAGGCTACTGAGATAGTAACTGGGACAGCATCTACAGCCATTGTACCAAGAGACAGTCTCTGGAGGATTACTTATTTCCAGTATGGGTTGTTTCTGGGCGTTATTCTGTTTGTGGCATTATGACATCTCGGGTGGCACATGCATTGTTAACTACAAAGTCACAGAATGAACAGTATGATTCACTCCACACACGTGGACACATTTAAATTCAACATTTTCAGTCACCTGTTTGACTGAGAAATATTACTCATGCCTTGTTTTATAGCCAGTTCTACTTCCTTATTGCATGAAATTGTGAACACAAACTACAGTAAAACAGTTTCAGTCTATCAGTCAGGTATTTGAAATCTCATACATTGATAGTATGCCAGATGCAGGGTGTGAGAAAACTGGTGAGATACTGGTTGTGAAAAAATGATCTGTGATGATCTGTCATTACTATCCAAGAGAGCAGTACGTACAAACGTACTGTCAGTATTTGTTTTCACAGGGGATCACCTTCCAGAAAGAAAAATGTCTATTGTGGTACAGAAACTTTAGGTGCATAGTTACTGAATGACATCTCACCAGATTCTTTTAGTACTCCAGGCACATGGTGTGACCAGAGAGAACTGCACCAACGGAGGTGGGGGAGCAGAACTGGAGCTATATGGCCTGATCTTTTTGTCCTGGTTGGTGCTCGTGTGGCTGAGTTCTGGATAAAATGAATATGCTTCATGTAGTAAGCAAATGTGTAAGTTTCTAGCAAGACTATCTAAAATTCTACTTGGCTTGTTTTAGTTAGGGGGGCATGACAAAAAATGTTTGAGCACACAGTCAAACGTTCACTAAGCAATGATGAAGATAGCGAGGATAGAGGGGAATAAGTCAGGTTAAACAACAAAATTATAACAGATACTGTAATCTGTCTGCCTCAGAGAAGCGCCTGGCAGTTCGCTCTCTCAAGGACGCCCGCTCACATCCGAGACTTTTCTCCTGTCTGGCTCCCCAGTGGTGGAACCATCTCCACACATCCATCAGAGAAACAACCTGTCTGGCAACTTCAAGAGAAGACTAAAGACTCATTTGTTCCAAGAATACAACACCACTTAAATGATGTTACTTTCTACAAAGTATAGCATATTGTACGGTATTGTATTGGAATTGTATTTTACTTTGAATGTATTGTATTTGATAGTGTACAGAGAAAATCTGTTTCTCGATTTAATGCTCTTTTTGATTCTGCCTTTGGCACCGATGTACTTACCTATAGCACTTGTGATTCATCACCAGCCCTTACAAGTTTGATGAGAAATCTTGTTTTCGGTCATGGTTCTATGCACTTTATGTAAAGCTCTTATTTGGAAGTTGCTTTGGATGAAAGCGTCTGCTAAATGCCTAAATGTAATGTAAAACTTGCCTCTACTTTTTAAGTTTTTGGTTTCCACCCCAATTTTCTTAGTTTTTGATATTCTTGTATAAGGTACAATGAAAATGTTAAAAAGCTGAGACAGGTATAATAAGACCAGGTCAAAGATTCAAAGTTTCCCACAGACTCCTCCTGACATCTCTGCACAGCTCAAAGCAACACGTGGCAGTGCGAGAGCCTTGCTTTCAGCCAGTCAAACCAGAGCTGGCCTCTTAACATGAAGCTCGCATTCCTTCACCATGCCAGCGAATACAGTCAATACTTCCTGAAAAAGCTGCTCATGTTGGCTGGATATTGAATCTTACCATTTCATCACTGCCCTTTGCCGTTGGCCTTTTGACCTGTGAAATAGGCAACCAACCAAATGTACTCTATATCTATCTATATATCTATCTATATATCTATAGATAGATATATGTAAGAACGTATTTAAATGAGCAGTCTTTACTGGTCAGGTATTCTGATAGTCATTTATCATTCAATAAACTTTTTTATATTACCCTACATTTGATAGATATTTCTCAGAATAGGCTTTATATAATTTTAAAGCACTTTTAACTATTAGCTCATCCTGAGAGAGCGGCACGTTTTAAAACTAAGACTAATTGCAGTGTATTATAAGGGAGAAGGGGCAAACAACATTTTCAGGGTTGAAGTCGCCTTAGACAAAACGTCTCTCTTAACGCTCACTGTCTACAGTGTTGAGTTATAAACAAGTAGTAGTGTCAAGTTAAACCAAAGTTCAACTCAACTAAAGAAGGTATCAGGCACAGGAATGTCTTCACCGTCAGCATCACTTGAAGCACTTTCCTCAAACGCCACAGCCACAAACAAAAGCAGCTTTCTCGTGTGCCATGTGACCCATACCTCCTGTATAGGACCATTAAAAAAATAAATAAAGACTGAGCTAAAAGAAAGGTTTGTCTAAGGCGACAAATGCATTCATACTCTTGCAACTTCCGCAGGGGTGGGGTTGGCATCATCTTTAAAGCTGTTCTACTGGATTTAAATTGTGTGGATTTAATAGGTGTGTTCATGGTTCTGTTTCCTAGAAAATACGGTATTTCTTAATCAGAGCATGTTCTTTCATCTCTGACAGGAGTGCTTTAATTTGACTGCCAAGATTTGATTCTTGTGTATTTTGACTCTTACCAGATGTGGTGGTATTTAGTGTTTAAATTAATATACCGTTTCAAAGCGTTAACACCCAAAAAACAACAAATTGAGAAATCTTGTGTTTGCTGCAGCAGGTTTTTTTAAATAAACATACAGCAGCACAACACCACATTATGAGGGGTAGCTGCTTAATTTACATTTGGATCACTGGGCGAATGTTCTTATCCAACATAATGGCAGTTAAGATGATCTTCAAACCAGTTTTCCATTTGAACAAAGGCAAGTTGGTCATGTTCCTCAGGGTATGAAAAAAAGGTTTTCCTTTAAAATGAAGGCTAAAATACTAAATGCTATTTACCACATACAATCAAGGAAGTATTACAAAGAGCTTCAAAGAGCAATACAATCATTTATTTTTAGTTTGTGGTTAAAACAATCAATTTTTACTGATAAAAGCACAAGAACAATAAATAATTTCCTTTTGGCTCCTCTGTGTGGACAACAGCTGTAAGATAAAGAGCCCGATAACGCTCTGGAGTTTAGTAAACCAGGTTAAGTTTTTGAAAATAAAACATCCCTGATTATAAGATTGACATAATTGATACAATACACCATTCTTTACATCAGCTTGACCAACCTTCTCACATGAAGAGATTATATGTAAGGGCACTGAGACATGCCAGCAGCAGAAACAGTATGATGGGACCACGGGTATTAGACACTGATGTCGTGTAGACTGTCCTGCTATAAAGAGGCTGTGCAGGCCGAAACACGTCCCGATATCCTGCCTGAATGGGAAAGATCATCATCTGGTGGAGTTAAAGAAAGCGTTAGTAGTAGACATTTTATTTATAGTTGCCCGTGTAAAATGTTATTAAATGTTAAAATGATATTTTCTGTTAGTCAATTGCAAAGCATGGATTTTGGAACGAAAGATTAAGTGTTATACTCGCGTTTTGTCAGATATTTCTTTTTGCCATTGTGTGGGTGTTTCAGAAGGATTACTCATCACTGTCAGTGACTCAGCTGAATTATAGTGCATGCATTACCATAATACATTCAACAAGGGATGAGGAATGACGGCATATCTGTGTCTGAACAGCATTGTTTAAAAATGCATTCAGTCACATGTTCTTTCATATTTTTTCCTGATCTACACTGTCATGTGTCATGCTGACAGCTGACAAGCAGATTTCCCTGAAGCAGTTTAAAACTAAGCAGTGAAACTACCCGATACCACAGAAGAACGTGGATATTGATGCGTTGTATTGCCTTAGCTTTAAACTCCGACACAATGACTAAAATTGAAGAGATGGCTTTAGACATTCTCACACTCATAGCCCTTGTTAACACCACAATGAAGAGACCAAAACAACAAACTGATTCTGTGAACATGCATTTCCTATCTAGTCAAAGCTTTATGTTCCTCATTCTCGGTACAAAGACTTTCATTATTCAAACTATTAACACCACATCAAATGAACCACAATGTTGAACTGAGTCACCCATTCATTAATAAAGAAACACTGACACTTTATTTTGAGTCACTATAACACCTAATGTATATTAACTATGGAGCCAGATCAGTGAGTCACATTTGGCCTCGAAACCAAAATTTGGCTTTGAAAACAAAACCTGAATTTGACATTTTTGCATTCCGATTAGTCCCCCCCCCCCAATTGCAGCGGAGACTCTTTAATCTCAGTCAGCAGTGATGCGCCATCGCGAGTGCTTTACAGAGACGTCAAACAAATCAGTCGGGTTTATCGTCTTTCTTCTGATATTCCGGAGATATAGTGAAACCAAAACCATCCTCCGATAGTGATAGATAAATGACCTCACCACAAGATAATAGATTAGATACATTACAATGCACTACAAAAAAAACAAACAACAAAAAAAAAACACTGCATAACACCTGACATTCAAAGGATGATGATGAGTAGCACATACCAGGTTGTGGTCCACCTTGATAGACTCTTTAAAGACTGTCCAAACCACTGCTTCATTACATGAAGGGGTGGTTAAGGAGCCATTGTAGCGGTAATATTGAGCTAGGTTCACATCACCAAGCAAGTCAGCAACGGAGATCTCGTCTGTGACGAGAACTTCTGAGCCTACATGGAAGTAAAAACGCACGATATAGCACATTCATGTGTCTACATTGTATTTTTAATATGCAAGAAAAAGTAGTGTGCGCTCACTGATGTTTCGAACAGCTGAAAGGTAGTTTGTCAGTTTTTTCCAGGGATCCATATCAGACGTAGGATTTGTCTACAGATACAAACGGGGTGAGAATGGTTATGGAACATTTAACTTTAGAGTTGCACAATCTGCTAGTTTAAGTTAGCTACAGCACTCACCTCCTGATTTTCTGAACCACCGCTGCTGCTGCTATTGGTAGCATTTGTAGCCTGGAGAACAGGACAAAAGTTTGTATCTTAATTCCAAAAGGATTAAGCATTTTTATTCTCATAAGGAATCTATATTTGCAACTGTACATCAGGCATGAAACACACAGTAAATTGGACAAGCTAAAGAGCAATAAGAGATTGTAACATTCTTGTCTCTTAAAAGATCAAATGCATGTTATGTGCAGCAAGTCACCTGTTGCGTTACGCAACTTGGGCTGTCAGCCTGAACTAGTTTAATATTATTTAACTTATATAGTGCTGTAAAAAGCACAGGTTAGATTAAAATAGCAGTTAAACACAATGTAATATCCATGGGAAAAAAATTGGTTAAACCAGAGAACAAAAGTGGTGCCTCTTAAAAAGCATCCACAGACTAAGCCTGTCTAATGGCCTCCGGGAGGCTGTTCCAGAGCTGAGGACTGCTATTCTGCTTTTTACAAATCAAAAAAACCTGCAGACTCCTTTCAAAAGGAGGCAAAGGCTTCTTCTGCAGATAATTGCAATACGTCAACTTTGTAATCAGCCGCATCAGTTTCTGAATTAGAAATGTCTGTCTGATCTGTATCATAACTTGGTTTGCTACAGGTGCGATACCTTGCAAAAGAGCATTTTTTTCCCCCATGCGTTTACAGATAATGTGAACAAGCCATACAAGCTGCACGTTAACTGCAATTAGTTATGACATTTCACTAAAATATGAAGCCATCAATAAGATTTTATCCAACTAGGTGAGTGAACCAATACACACATAAGCCTACCTATAAGATATATTAAAAAAACGTAAACAAAAAAGTTATTTCAGCCATCATTTTTGTATAGATGAAAATGAAGACCGCTATCATGGTACATTTACATTGATGTGCACACTGAAATGTAACCATCGTTACATCGTCGTTGAAGTTTCCCCTGAAGCCGTTTCACCACCATCCACAATTAGTTTTATTCTTTAAATCTGGATTTTGTCACCATTAGTTTTTATAACTTTTCCCATGTGAACACACTGCACACTCAAAACCTGCTTATAATTAGCATATTGTATGGGTTTAGATCACATAAGTAGACTTAAAGCACTAAAAAGTTACCTCAATAAAGAATCCCAGCACTGCCAGGCCATCAGGAGTCTGAATTGCCTCACCCCGAGTTAAATCTTTCCTTTTGTTCACTATGTGCATCTGGACAAAGACACGATTAATGACATGTGGTCACCCTGGCAAAAGCTAAATCTATTAGAAAACAATGCCTGCACTACAACAACAGTAGTTCAAAGCTTGTAAGTACCTCCACTGGGTATCTCTTTGTATCCACTGTGTGCTCTGAGCCTTCAGAGTCATGTGACATGGACCCCCAATGGAAGTGGAGCTGAAGGGTGGAGTAGACGTATCCCAAACCTCCGCCTGAGACCTCAACCATATCTTCCTTCAGTACAATCTTCACTGGAAGTCGAGTGAGAACACAAGGAAAAATGGCAGCATATATATTTTTATTATCGATTCATTGTTTGGTCTATAAAATTTCAAGAAATTGTGAAAATGGCCCCTCTGAGTTTCCCAGATTACAGAATGATGTCTTCCAATTGTTTGATTTAACCCCCAACAGTCCAAAACCCGAAAAGATATCCAGTTTACTATGATATATGGCAAAGAAAATCAGAATGGCCTCTGCTTTTAGATGCTGAAACCATTAAATGTTTGAAAAATAAATACTATTCAGTTATTGAAATTGATCCAGATTTTTTGAACAAATAATGATCAATTGACTGATTAGTGCAAATCTAATCATAACCTTAATAAACTACAGCTAAGTAAAGCTTTTTTTGTAATGTCAGCGTCAGTTCTAATCACAGGCTGATTGTAGTTCATGTGCATACACAGATTTAATTCAAGCTTAATAAAGTCAGTCTTTTTAGAATCAGTAGCCTCAAAAAACACCCATAATATGAAAACATGTTCAAACCTGTGTCTCCAGTGTTAATGATGTACTTGAAGGTGTTTGTGTCATTAAACTTTGTAAAGGTGAAGGCATCAAGATGCTGGTCCGTCACAATGTTCCGTGTCTCAATGTTGATGGGTGACTGGCGTTCGCCATCGCACTGGGAATTGTGCAGAAGGTGCCACTTAGATGGACTGTACTCTGAAAGTAAATGGAGGAAAAACAACCATGTCAAGACAGGTCCGAGTCACATTCAGACAGCATTATTACTTTATAACTGTCCAGTTGTTTAATTTGTATGTACAAGTCGTTGATACATACCACAGTGATCATCATAGCACCAAGGATGACCTAAAGAATACAAGTCATATTTAATTTGTCAACTCACTTTAACATTTTATGGGTCATATACAGCATGTATGCGATTATCCAACTCACTGGGAGGTAAAGGAGTTGCAGGGGAAGCAAACACTTGACGTCCATTAAGAGGTTGTGTAGGCCGATAAACATTGGTGAGTCCTGTGTTCATAGGAAACCGCTGAATCTAAGAACAGAACAAAGATGTTCCAAGCACTTAGTTTTGAGCATTTAAAATGTGTTGCTGCACTAAAATACAGTTCTGACTTAAGTGTTTCATAGATTGAAATCAACTTCAAGCATACCAAAGAGCCACACACAGCCGAGAACATGCGTACCATACTATGTGCCAAGTGCTGCTGGCTGTCAGGTGGATAAGATGGAGAGAAAGATTACAAAAAACTGAAATATGTGAATTCTCCGCAGTCACGTGCAGCGTGCCCAACATTTTCTATTGTTACAGTCAAGAGACAATAAACAGACACCACCATGTCCAAGTATGTCGCTGGCACGTGTCTGCTATCTGGTGACGCTCGCCTGCATGCATCGGTGGCTGCTTGGGCAACAGTTTGTGATTCCAGTCGTCATGGGCCACTGCATGTTTATTGGCCGCTTCATTGCTTAGTCATGTTGTGCAGCATGACTGATATAAATTATGTTCTTCAGGCTCAGAAATTAGGAGCTTACTGTTTAGAATTTCCACATACAAGTCACGACTGGATAACTTTGTTCAACTTGTGGTGATGGCAGAGAGATAGAGAAAGTCATTGTCCTTGTGAATGCCTGATGGGAGAGACGGCAAACGAAACCACGCCGAGTGTAGACAGATTGATCATGCAGTCAGTCTAATGACTGCTTACCAATTATTTTAACTGCTGTCTAAGGTTCATAAGAAAAAGTAGACCAATATGGGTGCTGCAACTTAATGTTAGATATAAAATAGGCTGCAATGAACAGTAAAGCTTTAGATTTAGTCCAGCATAACTATCAGTACATAACAATACACAGCCTACATGTAGGCAAGGCAAGGCAAGTTTATTTATATAGCACCTTTCATACACGGATGCAATTCAAAGTGCTGGCACAAGGAAACAAATTGGGGAATATGGGCGTAACAATCTGGGAACCAAAAACTATTTATACTGTAGTATGTGTATTTTTTATTTATATATTGTTACTGTACAAACTAACTATAGATGCTTTAAAAAATAAGTTCCATTTTAGGCACTATTGACAGCTTTTGTTTTATTGTTATTTTATATTACTTGACTTTGTTCCTTCCTAACTTCTTTGTTTCTGATTTGGCACTTTAAATGTTTGAAACACCCTTTGCATTCCTCTTTCTGCCGAGACGCATGTGTTGGTTAAATACAGCATTTCCTTGTCCTGCAAACGGAAGGTGGCAGCCTGCCAGACTCACCAGATTTTTGTTGATGTTGATTGGCTCTTGAAAGACTGTCCATGCGACTGCTTCGCTGCAGTTGGGGATGGTCAGTGAGCCCATGTACCGATAGAACTTTGTGAGGTCTACGTTTCCAATAAGGTCATCGATAGAGATGGAGTTGTGTATATTAACCTCCGTGTCTGTGAAAAGGTGCAAGACACAAAAGTGAATGTGATTCTGTGAAAGTCACGTCCTGAGTTTGATGCCATCAAAATCATAAAGGGTGCCTCAACCCAACCTCATCTTCAAAATATAAGCACACAGACAGATGTACAATACCAAGAATATACAGTGGGTACGGAAAGTATTCAGACCCCTTAAAATGTTTCACTTTGTTTTATTGCAGCCGTTTGCTAAAATCGAAAAAGTTCATTTTATTCCTCATTAATGTTCACTCAGCACCCCATCTTGACAGAAAAAAAACAAATGTAGAAAAGTTAGCAAATTTATTAAAAAAGAAAAACTGAAATATCACATGGTCATAAGTATTCAGACCCTTTGCTGTGACACTCATATTTAACTCATGCTGTCCATTTCTTCTGATCCTCCTTGAGATGGTTCTACTCCTTCATTGGAGTCCAGCTGTGTTTAATTTAACTGATTGGACTTGATAAGGAAAGGCACACACCTGTCTATATAAGACCTTACAGCTCACAGTGCACGTCAGAGCAAATGAGAATCATGAGGTCGAAGGAACTGCCCAAGGAGCTCAGAGACAGAATTGTGGCAAGG
>JAVQJL010039445.1:0-38813 GCA_036024295.1 Nannoperca obscura
AAGGGGGGTTCATCGTACCCGGGTGCCACGGCGGACTTCCCCCACGAAGCTTCCCCAAACCATCTCAGAACCATCATGAATGAATGAATTATTTCAAACATTTATTGTAACTCTGCTCAAATAAATCTTTCAAAAGTAACCGTCAAGGGTGTGGTCCTTGCTAGTGAATCGGTTGTCAAATTGTCTTATGTGTTGATGTCACAGATAAATAGGTATATCACCTTGACAAGCAATAAAATCATTATGTCATTTCTTGCTTTATTCATTTGTTTGTACATAAAAGCAACCATTGTGCTACATTCAGATATTTCTGTATTTGCCAAGCAATAAGTGGTGAAAAATACTAGTGTAATTAAATTGACATCTGTCTTCCCTTTTCCATTTTCACTGGCAACAGAATATTTTCTATCTAATCATTACTTTTTTGGCCAACCTGTTTTAGTAGTAACTTTGTAATCACTGATTCTTTGTTTAGGGTTGGATTAAATATGGCTTTGAAATGACTAAACATTCATTTTTTGAATGAACTCAATTTGTCTAAGAGCTGGCTATTTGTTGTTGAGTGAAAGCAGAGAATCTGAGTTTGCATGGAGCCAGATCAGCGACAGTTACATTTGGCATCGAAAAAAAAAATTGGCTTTGAAAACAAAACCTGAACTTGATATTTTTTACATTCTGATGTGCTTTTCAATGACAATGTTCAGGGTTTTTCTTCATGTCACTCCTTTTTCAGTTTTTTACACTCTTGTGTTTTTTTCACAATTAAATTGTTTTTTACAATGTAATTTTTTTTCAGTTTCAACTCTCTGTCCTGTTTTGGCGTGGAGAGGAGGGGTTTGGGGGAGGGTCAAGGAGAGCGTGATTGTACGGTGGCCCTAAAGTGCAAAACACAAATGCAAATCGGAGAAGTAGTAGTCACACTAAAGAAAACAACGGAGCTAGTTCTTCTGTACAGCCCTGCTTCTTTTAAACGTGTCTTCAAAGTGCGCATACTCATAGTGATGTTGTGAAACGTTGACAGCATATCAAGTATCACCTCGTATGTATGTCCTGCATCAAAATAATGCCTGATTATAGCAAACATTGAATAAGAATCTATAATCCTTTAATAGTCACGCATTGGAGAAATTTACAGTGCAGAAGAGAGAAAAATAAAATCAAATAAAAGTAAAAAGTAAAAAAGTATAAATAAGTAACATGGTAAAACAAGTATACGTAATGACATGAAAACCATTGAAGGATGTAAGAATCAATCCCACTACTTCTTGCATGCTAAGCAAGCGCTCTACCATTTGAGCTAACCACCATTCTTGTTTACATAAGACCAGCACACAGTCTAATCCTTGTTAATAAGCACCCACGTCTTCCAGTAGGAGTACCTACCCTTTCCGTTTTCTGTTAATGTGTTGTGTTTTCCGATTTGCGTTGCGCACAACACATTAACAGAAAACGGAAAGGGTAGGTACTGGCGGCAATGCACCAATCAGCAACGATCCTTTACGTCAATAAGAACCCTCCCTTTCCGTTTTCTGTTGATGTGTTGTGTTTTCTGTTAATGTGTTGTGTTCTCTGTTAATGTGTTGAGTTTTCCAATTTGCGTTTGTGTTTTGCACTTCAGGGCCACAGTATAATTTGGCCTATAATCTGCATACTAAGTAGAGAACGTCATTCTTCACTGTTCCTGAACCAGCCGTTCTCTCGTCCGCTCCGAAGCCCCTGGCATCACAACAAACCTACAGCGATAGCCTCCACGAGTTCACCCGGAACTCTTGCGTAGCAAGTCTGCTTCTCTTTGCTGTTTGCTCACACAAAACTGGGCTGGGACGATATGCTAGTCTGGCAAAGGTCCGCTGGAACGAGCGTTAACCATTGCTAAAACATGACAGCAAGCTAATGTTACGTTACATCCATGGTTGTATGTGAGCAAGCAGTGGCATAGACAAACAGACTTAGCTGTGGTTTGAGAGAAATGTTCTCACTGATCGGGCCCCATACGTTTGATTCTTCCAAAATGTAGCTGTTCTTTTATTTTATCATAATTATGATGGGATATTGGCAGAATTACATCCACAATCTCAACTGCTTCTGTGAACTTTTAATATTTTTTTACTAAATGAAATGTTCTCCTGATTTTGCTGCCATATAAGGTTCTGTAATGCTTTCAAAAAGTCAAATACATATTATAATTGGGAGGTTGAAGCTGCAAAAGCTTAGTTACAACTTTTCTTCCAAAGCAGTTACAAACTTGTTAAAATGCCATAAAGCACTATATTTAGACCAAAGTAAGTGTATTCAGTTTTGTGTTTCAAATGGAGAGTTACACTTCTCAACCCAGGTATGGTTTAGAAGCTTCTGGAAAATGTCTGTGTATGTGCAGGTATACATTTTAATCAAATGTTTTGAAGCAAAATATGAAGATTTCCATTTCATAAAGGATATTTTTTATTTAATTAATTTTAATTTAAGTTGGGCTTGGAAGCATGCACTTATCCAGTCGGCTGTAGTCACACTTATGGGTGGGACTAAGAATGTTGATTAACAGCTGAGTGTGTTTGATTCCTTTGTACCTGATGAAATGCCAATTTGGGTTTTTTAATTTTCTTAATGTAATAAAAAAATAAATATCAAAGGGAGTCCTTTACATTGTTATGAGTCCACTTAGCATACTGTGTGGATTTCTTTGTATAAGCTTTACTCAATAAAAGTCAATAAAGAGACATATACCGAGTTAAACAGGCGTGGATTCTTTTAGGTGGCATTATAGAGGATACTACAGTGACAAGAAAAAAGGAGAGGATCTGGAGAGAGTAGGTGAAACATCAGGAATTAGTGGTTCATTCTGAAATAATTTTGTCTGAACTCACATACTCATTCTTTACAGCCTGCAAAAACACTCCAATGGTTACTGAAAATACAATAAGATGGCACATTGTTTCCAATGAATACATTTAATATTTTTATCTCTTGCTTTGTAATGCAGGAATAAGGTAAAACTTGTGTGTGTCTATGGATTCAATCAACAAACATTCTTTTTAGCACACTAGTATGAATTAGCATCATAATTTCTTGGTGTTCTGGTGGTTTAGTGTGATATATATTGACAGTCACAGAGTCTTCCTTGTGGGATATGCCACATAATATGCCAAGAGACAGGTTTTAATTATGATCTCACCAGTATGCTGCATGTGCCTTGTGTTGGCTCTGATTAGTGCTTAGGGAATCAAGGCTGTAATTGTTTGTGCTAAGCGAAGTGTGTGTTTGCGTGTCCTTGTGTGTGTGTGTGTGTCTCACTGATGATAGTGGTTGGTCACCCATAGGGCTTATGTTTCTACTCTGAAGTGAGGAGAAGTGATTTATTTGCTCAGGGCCAGACTGTGTGTCCAATCAGCATCAAGCACCCTAGGGTGACACCATCATGGTCATCTCTTCTGCAGGAAATCATGCAAGCTCTACTGAATTGCATAGGGTGTGAGACCAATAAAATGGGGCCTATTCTTGTCACAGCATCAGATAAGGACCGGCTGCTGGATGCATTGCAGCAATTACTGCAGGCCTGCGCTCCATGGCTGTGGAATTGGGAAATGATCATCTGTGAAGCACAGCAGAGTACCACTGCCTCCAGCACAATAACTCAACATGTCCACTTTGCTATGTCAGCTCTACATGAAGAGAGGATGTTAGGGATACAAAGAGGACAAAAAAAAGAGAAGATTAAAAGGAGATGATGAAAGAAAGAGAGAAAGAAAGAAGTGTAATGAAATAAAGAAACCTTATAGTTATATACCGTAAAGTTATATAATTATTCACTGTAAATCATTAGTCTGTGAAAAGCACATAAAGAAATGCACATGGAAACACATAGAATTAACAATATGATCCATATCATATTGCTGACTCAAAACTACAAAAATGAAAAGAAAAGAAAAAAGTTAAAATACAGGCATGGCATTTAAGGGTAGATTACCACTTTGTTAACAACATGTTGAATAAAACTTCAATGTGTCGTGTTTAAGATACTGTATGTATCCATCCTGCCTGTCCTTAGAATCAGCACCTGCCACCTAGTTGCTGCTCTGTGTAAACAAGATGACACAGAAATTCCGTTTTAACAAAATTACAAAAATACTGGATCCTCCACAAATGCTCCTGGGGATGCAGCCTCACTCTCACTACTCAACACTATTCCTTTTTTCAATTAAGCCTATTTTTAATTGGGTTTGGACCATTCAAAATGTTCATATTTTTCATACTGGAACCACAATGGAATAATGCATAAGCATATATTTATTTCTTAATCAGATTATTTAAAAAGGTAAAATTATATTTTCACTGTGTTTCACTAAAGCCCCATCAGCACCCCTTGCAGTATTAATGATAATAACTCTAGAGAACAATAGACCTTTTACAGTTGTAAATCAATAATCTCCTCTTAGGTGATTGGATGGCTAGAAAGTACTGTAGGCAGGTAATGCATAAAATTATTTCTTAAACCAGGATAGAGCCAAGGTGAAGAGATGATAAGGTCCTATATTGCATTCTACTTTAAGGAAAGACAGAATCAGAAGTAATTGTTAAAGACAGTAAGATTACTGGAAAGGAATAAGTGTGTTGGTCATTGTGTTCTCTGGTTGAGTTCACCTTGATTAGGCACGATAAACAGATGAGAGCTAGCAAAGAAAGAGAGTAGGAGGACGAAGGTGGCTTTTAAAGAGTGAAGAAAATTGGAAAGTTGCAGCCACAACAAGAGAACAGATAAATAATGAAGAGCTGGAATAATGAGGTAGATGTCTTTTTGTATCACCGGAGACAAGATGGCCAGCCGTCTGATATCTACTCTCTTTATTGCTGCATATTGGTTCATGCAAATATGATATCATCTCCCAGTGGAAAGGTGTGCACAGTGTCTCAGACAGGCTAAAATCCTCCCTATTGGAGAGGGTTGATGGGAGCACAAGGGGGGAGGGGCAGTTGGAGGAGGTCTTAGGTCAATGACTGTATTAGACACACTGATTGATCCTGTGGAAAAAGGTGCCATCACACCTAATTAATGAGCGAGAGCGACAGTTATGTGGGGTGGCCCTTTTTCACTGACCTGGAAAGGAAGACATGAGAGGAGATTGTGGCTGAATATGAGACAGAGGAAGACTAATGATCTGTTTATGCATTATATAGTATGTTGAATAAGCATGGATTTATAATATGCAATTATTAATGCAATTTAATGTGTAAGTATGTACATGAAGATGTGACTGTTGACCTGTAAAGGGAGGGCACATAAAGCCATAATGACAAATACTTTCATATAAATGTGACCCATTTAACAACCAGGACTCTGTACAGAAACATGCTATGCAAGGGCTTATTAGGAAAAATAACCCTTTTATGATGTTAATAATAAATAAAAAAAAGTATAATTTCCAAGTGAAATGCCACACTGTTGAATGGCACTCATGTCCATTACTCTTACACTGATAAATGTTTCTCTTTCAAGCCGGAAAGACTCAGACAAAGAAAAGCCTTGATCCTGATACACTCCTTTGTGGATAATAGTGTATACAAATTAAAAAATAAAACATTTTCCAGTGAGCTGCTAAGATAACTTAAATGGTGTCTTCACCAAGACTATAACACATCTCCTTTTAAGATTTCATGAGGTGGTGTCTCTTATGGCTTGCAATATCTCTGAATCGTTTCACTTTTCAAGTCTGCTACGCATCCAGTAAGCGAGAACGTCTGGACTGAGTGTGTTTGCTTGACAGGGGCAATCTGGCTGCGTGTGGGCACTGATGGCATTTATGTGTACATTTTCAGGATCTGTTAGGGAAACCTAGCAGAAAGATGTTCTGGTACAGACAGAAATGGAACTTTCTCAAGGCTTCTGAAGAGATGGATAAATGATTTGACAGTTAAGAGAGAATGAGGGAACTGTGGAGACATTACAGTGTAACCTTTCTTAGTTTCAAGAATAAGTCACAAGCAAACAGCATAGAACAATGGCAAATGTTAAAAAATTTCAGTTGTAAATCTTCATTACATTTTTGCAGGGCAACTAGTTTTCCTTAGTTCAGGCACCAGTGGAATTTTGTTCATAGTGGATAATTCTTCTAAACACGATTCTTATTTAAAGCCTATTCCAACTGGAAGTGCAGGATCTGTGTTCTCTTTCTAAGTAGTGTTAAAAAAAGGAACAGCGTAATGCATCTGACTTTGATGTCTGACACCAGGGTTCATGTTCTGCCTCACATCAACAATTAATGTTGCTATGCTTCATTAATATTTAACCATGACAACCATAAGCCGAACCAATTTAACCTTAACCATACTGTAGCTGCCATATATGTATACTACATAAATAACAATGTTAGCACTGCATGATGAAAAACATCTTTTGAACAGAATCCGTCTAGGGTTTTGCAGAATCATAATTTCTTTTTACTGTCTATTACAAAATAGCTTAAATGGGGCTTTGTTCCCATCTATTTGTCTTACTACTCTTGTACCCTGTTGGACTGTCTTCAATCAATGTCACTGTGCACTCAGAAGTTATCATAACAGATAGTAATGATGGCTACAGCTACGTACACAAGACAAATAAGGTTGTAAAAATAAAATGATTTTTTTTACAGCTGTGTATTCTCAGGTCAGAATTCAGCCTCAGTTTGGTGGCCTGACTCCTGATTCATCACAGATATCTGTTATACACAGACATAAATCCCATCAGTGCAGCAGAACAGGTAGTGAATGGAGAAAACAGCTGCCGGTCACCCCAGAGACCAGATTCAATTCCCCTGCCCCCCAGTTTTAACTGTCAGAGATTGTTTTCTCTTTTTTATCTCCCGCTTCTCCTCTTCTTCTCTTTACGCCTGGATCATTTGTCTTAGATTGATCTTTGCTTTTGCTCCTCATTTCTCCTAAGGGGGTTTTGAGATGTGGGGTAGACGGTTAGGACAAACAACTCAGAATTCAGTAATCTCAAAATAGGAATATGATTTATTTTCTCAGGCGAAAAACCAATTGTGGGCTGCAAGTTTTTCCTCTGGGTACTCAAAGCAATAATGGCCTGAATTATAAATTCTGCCCTGTTTTAATGCTGCAATTGTTATTATACTTTGTACAGAGTGTTTATTTATGGTCTCATTTTGCTCCTAATATAGATGCCATTCACAGTTTATTCATGACCAGTTGATAGAGATGGCCCTCTGGTTGTTCTGTCATCACCTTCTCTTGCTTACCCATACAAAAGTGATTTGTTACACAAGTGACACATGATGTCCAGCCTATACAGCATATACCTTTGAGAGCTGTTTGTTCATAATGTTGTGAGTATGATTGTTTGAATGAAATGCCAAAGGTGACCTCAAGTGCAAGCAGAGTTCCAGGGTGTCTTTTCTCTTGAAAGTGTTAAATAAAGTAAATAATGTGACTGGCAATACAACTGATATTAAAATGTGTTGCTAACAGAGTTCTAAAATTATAGGTTATAAAAGCACTACTGGGCGGCTTCTTTCTCCCTATACTGGGCCAGTGAATGGTGACATGCTCGTGATATCCTGCTGGGACAGTCTCTCATTATTGCCTATGATGGGACCTTGCAGATAACCTCACATTGCAATTAATCGCACCAGCCTTAATTATTTCATCATGAAAGCCAATTCATCCCTCATGCAGCTCTTCACAGAGAAGGAGAAAAAAAAGAACAGAAAAAAGGAAAAAGCCTCGCTCATGGCGAAAACCAATTCAAAGGTGAAGAAAAAATTTGAATTTTGTTCTTTCTAACTCGATCCAGGCGTCTGTCGCTCTCTTTTTTCCCTCTCCTCTTTTACCTGGTTGGCTGTTTCACTTGCTGACAGGAACTGTCGAGTGAGAGATCTCTCCTGTAGCAGACGGCGGTGATGCCTCATCAGACTTCCAGCAAGCCCTGTGGCCCCTGATGGCGCCACAGCTGGGTGGATGGACATGATCACTCACTCACAGACAGGATTAACCCCCCCTAACTGCATCTGTCTTTGCTGTCCTGTTTCTAATCTCTGTCTCCTGGCCTCTGCCTGTCTTCCCGCTTCAGCTTGTCTCTCTCCCACAGTGCTCATGTCCATGTCACAGTAGTGTTAAGTCTAGACAAAGCAGGCAGTAGCCCAAATTCTTAAGACCACTATTTACTGAGCAGGCTTTCACAGTATTGAGATTTTATCGGAAACATGCAATGTTGTGCTTTAAAAGTACAGTACAGTACTTGGAAAATGATATCAATATAAAACTGAGGGTAAAGGGTAAAATAATTCAACTTTGCATCAGATGGTAAAAAAAAATTTAGAATAAGCTCAAACAATCCTTATACTGCATATTCCATATAAGTTCTTTTTCATAAGTTAACGATAAGGCTTGAGAATTATTACTTTGAAATATACTACATGATCAAAGTTTCTGGCCTTGTTTTTGTCAGACTATCATTTGACTTCTACAGCATTAAAACAGATTCCATTATAGTCTTCAAGACTCTGTGATCAGACACTTGTTATCTGTGCTGTTACTGAAAATGCACTTCTTAATTTTATTCTATTTGCTGCCTGTGAATCACACAGCTGTACTGAAAATCCAGTGATCTTTCTCCACTAAACATACAATGGAAATGAACACCATCTGAAAGCTCTTTAATCTGACTTAACTATTCTTGTAAAAGCAACCCTTTCCTTTGAATTTCTCCTAATAAGATATTAGATATATTTTGGCTCTGTTGGTCTCTAATGATTTTCCTTGTTATTGTGCCTTGGTGTCGCATTTAAAAAAAATCCCTCAGCACATTATGCAACAAGGCAAAACTTAAAGACTATACAGTGCACAACTTTATTTGGTATCAAAGGAGACCCACACTAGAATACTGGATTACTACTGTGGTCAATGACATCACACGTAAAAATGGTAATCATAAAAAAACTGTGATTTTGATTATGCTTTAAACATAATATTACATTTTGTTTATTTGGTTCATGAAAAGTCTGCTTGATAAAAATGTTTTTTAGGAAAATAATATGATTTCTAAATGTAAAGTAAGATTGAAAAATAAAAACACAAACACATTAGAAATACTTTAGATATATAAATGCATTGACACACAGAGAGAATTTCAAATGGTTCCAATGTGATATGCAGTGCTAACTTCAAAGCTTGTTGAGTTCATTGCCATGGTTGTTCAACTTCCTGCGGTGCGAGGCTCATGCAACGACACCGACAATCATTTCAGCCAGCACCATAACACACCAGCACTGCCCATTCTGACTGCACTATTCACACCAGCTAAGGCTTTTAGGGTCCCAACGGACACACAGAACAGTGTCATGCTGAGCTGCTTTGATAGAGACAGCTTACGTTCACAAGCAAAATGGGCTGGGGGATGAAAAAAAAACTGACAAAACACTACATCAAAGTGTGGAAGCAGAACAGATACTCTCATGTGACCCAGTGGTTTGCTGTCTCACACATGCATGCATACTGCACTTCACATGGGCGGTTCTCAGGCAGGGTTTGTTGTTTCACATTTTGTTATTAATATATTCCAAGGTGGTATGATTATTCACTACTGTCCCAGAGAGTTGCTTTCTTTGCAACTGGGTCACCAGGGAAATTGTGTGTCACATTTCCTGCTCATTTGGTGTTGTTAATGACCAGTGCACAACAAACAAGATCCACAGACATACTTTTGGCAACCTTCATATACTGCATTATGACCCTAACCCACTTCTGGGGTAACTGTATAGTATGTACTGTATGTATACTATATAGTGTGCTTCGTCTAAAAAACTGAAACAATTTTGTATAGTAAAATCTGAAGTCTTCATCATTTTAACAAAGAAAGAATAACAGGCTGCCATGAGTCAGAGCTCTTTTATGCCCAGTACTGATTCCCAAGCAATGTGCCTCTGTGTGAACAGGCACTAATTTGCCCAATAGGAGGGATTATAATGATTACTATATTGATTAAAAACCAATAAAGGCAGTTTTCCAACACAGATGCTGTTTTAAATTGTGAAGAAAAACTACATAAAAGTAAAAAAGAAAAAATCACACCAACACAACCTAAGGACCAATTATCTTTAATTTAAAGCCCAACATACGAAGCACACATTTGCATCCCTCTGCAAACGCTTCCCTCCAGGGATGCACCACCTGTCTGGCTCTCTCCAGCAGTCTCTGCTTGTCAGATGTTCCACCCATGATACAGGAACTAATTGGGCATGAAGGTGACAAACCAAGAAGCATCCAGTACAAGCCCTCTGTAACACACACCTGTCATAACGGAGCTAAACTCAAGAACATGGCTGGTAAAGTACCCAAGACTGTGTGTATAATAACTTGTCAAACTGATAAAATTAATAAGAGGTCCTCAATAGCGAATGTTTATGTGTGTACCTAACCAATAAAGACTGATTTCAAATTTCGAATCCAGCATTAAAATTTGTGTTGAATTCTCCTTTTCACCAAGTATTGGGAATATAGAGAATGGCACTGCAGAAGCATTGTGAAGAATGAAGTTTAATATGAGCCCACGGAGTTCAGCAGTGCCTGACCTGACCTCTCTGTGTTGTCCCAACACACTCGACTGAGGTCTTCCTTCAATAGACTGTGAGAGTCAAAACAGAGGTTATTTAATCAAACAAGCAGTCTAGTAATATAACTTGCCTTTCATCCAAACCTCTTCCTACAGCCTTCCTTTGAACCCAAGACTGTCTGTGTAAACAAAATGGCTGAGGTGTGAATGTTGAAGGAAGATAACTCAAGATTTATGTGTTCCAAACAAAACAATATTGCAGCATCAAATATTCATAGTCATCTGTGATCGGCAATGCATACACCACCATTGATCCATATGGAAAATGCAGCTGCCAGTAACACAGACCTGATCCATCAGCGACAGCAGAAATAAGAGTGAGGGACGTGGAGTGCAAGAGCAATTTGCAATCACATGGAGAAAATATATGAATTTCCCGGAGTGGAGTGTGAAGGTGAAAGATGTTGCGCCTACGTGAAATTGGAAGCAGACACAACTTTTACATAAAAATGATCCTTAGACAAGTGGCTTTCTCCATCCTGACAGCTTATTTTCTGGGCAGACAGATGAGCGATGTTTCAATGGGTGTGACAGGAAGAGAGTGGCTGACAGTGGTTTTCTGCTTTTTCCTCGATGCTGAGGACAAGAGAAGCCTTTTTGCAGAGAGGATTGAGATGGAGAGAGAGGATATGTTAGGTGATGGAGAGAGGTTTTCTGATTGAAAGAGATTTTTAGAGGAGAAAGAAATTTGGAAAGAGGAAAGGCAAAAACTGGAATGGGACAATGAAGAGGGACATCATAGGTTGGCAGCAAGCCACAATAAGCATTTCCAGTTTGCCACCATTTTCTTTACTAAAGACTAAAATCTGATATGGATTTATTTTAGGTTTGTGCAATATTGGCCTAGTACATTTTGCATCCCTCGTTTGTACATAACCAGCAATAACAAAGCACAGCCCTCTGCAAATATGAATACTATTTTTCTATTCACATTATGTTTCAAGGTCCATACAAGAAAAGGGTTTTACATTCTAAACCAGACCTTATAGGAGCCCATTACTAATAGCCTTGAAACAATGTCCAGTCATCTTAATAGTTTGGCTTATCCTCACAGATTATGCATTTATTTACTTGTTGACTATCTTTCAAAACACTCAAGATCTCCACAGCAGGAACTAAAAGCATCAAGTCATTAGGAAAAATTGTTAAAAGCAAAGTACATAAATGTTAAAGAAGACGTGTCTGAAAAGTGTGTCTGCCACAGTAAAGAACAGGTAACCTCACAGAAAAATCACAGAAGACACCAAGACAGAGACCAGTTTCATCAAAGTGAATAGGTCAGCTTGAATCTGTCTGCTCAGAGGCATCGTTTTAATGTTGAAAAAAGGTGGAATTTCAGGACTCAGGTGCAGTGCAGCTGAAAGCTGTGGCAGAGCTTTAAAGGTGAGCAGGATAAGTCAATCCAGTGCCAGGGTAACTGCGTGAAAGTGGAAGTGAGGTGATCGCAGTTCATCTTCAGTCATGTCAAAGAAATAAAGGAAGATTGTGGTTTGGGTAAATACTTGGTTAAAGTTTGAGAACAATTGGGATTGGGGTTGAAAGAAACCAGTGGTCACTGTCGTGTGTGCTGCTGTGTCAAATTCCAAAGTGTTGTTGTTTCATTCATCCACTTCAACATCCTTCCCAACTTTGAGACTCTATAACAAGGTCACAATACTCTCTGACAGACAAGAATCATAATTATTATTAGTATCATTATAATAATAATTATTATTATTTAGGCGTAATTTACAGTATAGTGATGCAGTATAAGTGGAAATGTCAGTCCGTTTGGGTAAATGTCGTGTTAAACTTGTGGTTATTATGGATTATGAAGTATAATCTATCAGCGCAATAAAGACATTAACATGAGACCTGCCACAATTTTTAAAGGGATAGCAGTAGTGGGTCATTTCTTCTTACCTTCTTACCCCTATTATTTTTCTTTTAGTAGAAATGTGTGGCATGACAAGACTACAGACTGTCTTGGTCAGTGTGACCAAGTAACAATATTAATGTAATTCATAGTTAAGTGTTAAATATTTTTTAATCTTTATTTAATTTTCCTATGTGTTAATATTGTAACCTCTAGTGTGCTACAGCTGGCTTTATTTAAAAATTATGTGGGATAGTTTTTTGCTTTAATAGACAAAAGGTACTATTGACGTTTACTTTTTTACATTATCTTGATGTGATCTGGATGAACAATGAGAGTAATTTTAATGCAGGACGAACCGAGCAATCATACATTTTAATAAATGATTCTGTCAAATGCATGGTTTGAGAAGAATGCCTTTGAAAGTGTAGATATGCATCAAGGGGAAATATGACTAAGCCAGCAGTCTATACCCAGTGTTGCTGAAACAGGAAAAATACCCTGTCAGTAATTTAGAATGTGAACAGTTTGTTAGAATCTGAAAACGATGGCAGCAGAATAATTATTGTTGACAAGTCGATTGATAGAGTGTTGGGCTGTTGACAAATTGCAATAACAAAATCCTGTTTCTGTCAGCCACTTTTGTGTATTACCATTTCCTTTCTTATGAATAGAACATTCTTGACATAAAAATTGACATGTGAATTGATACAATCTGTCATTTACAATATATTTCACATTTCTTTCTCAAATTTAGAGATCTGCACAAATGGCATTTTGATAATAATATGTTTTTTTAATGTCCCTGTTTTATATTGGAATGGTTGATAAAATGAATGGCACTGTCATGGCTTTAAGCAAGAGCAATAGGCTATGCTGTGAAACTACTGCGCAGTTGAAACTATTGTCACACACCAAACACAGACTGTTTATGTGGGAAAAATGTCATATTCTCAGTGTACTCTAACACAATATTTTCACCATTTCACCACTTGCGCAAAGACTATTGCTTCTATTTGTGGTTCAATCAATCAAGCTGATGACTAGCCTTAATGACCAGTAGTGTGTTTTTTTCCTGAAAGTGGCACTACAGCCGTACTGAAATAAACATGAAAAAGGCACACAGTTTTAATCAGATGAGATTATTAATTACATTTGTGAGTTTAAGTTCATGTGTGGTGCCTGGGGGGAAGTAATGCTTCCAGTTTGTGTTAGTAAGATTGGACTCCAGAGGGTACAGAGCAAAGATCGTCTTGAGCTTCCCTCTCTCCACTCTTTGAGACATGGTAGGGAGAAGAAGAAGAGCACATTCAAATATCTACTTTTCCGTACTTGAAAGATCTGCCAAGAACAATTCAGCAGTCTCCACTGGAGTCATTAGGAAAGTAGGCTATTGTTTTTGTGGGAAATCTTTCTTTCTTTTGCAGTGCAATGGTTGTTCACTTTTCAATTTCAGTCAACAAAGTTTGTCTCTGACAAAAGGCTTTGTTTCAATTTAATTTTAACACACAAATTATACATCATCATTTAGAATGAATAAAATGTAATTCCCCAATAAATAAAACAGAAATGAAAACATTATAACATTTCTCAGTTCTACTAAAAATAACATCAACACTGGTGTTGATGTTATTGACACAAAGTGCTCCCATAATGAGGACCTGAGCGCCCCCAAAGGGACAATTAGGAGCAATGAGAGAGCAATGCTGACATTTTTGATCTGTAGAATAATTAACACCTCTGCCCTTCATGTTATCCTTGAGGAGAGACCTTCTTCACCACAGTGGTGTGTAAGGCTGCTGGAAACATTTCTACCACTGTAATAAGCACATGCACATACTGTACATTGTTGTAAATGTTCAACAACAGACACACTCAAGTCTTGAGATATGAGTTTCTCATATGAGATGAGTTTCTGGTAAATTACATGTAGAGTGACATGTTCTTAATTTTAGCAATTTAGAGGATGAGAAGCATTTTGAGATAGTTAAGCTTTGTGTGTTGTTTGAGTTGTTAGTGTTAGTATGTTTAACTCTTTCTATAGTACTGAATGATTAGCATTAGTTATTTTTATAAGTATTCTTTTCTGTCTGGTACAGAAGCTGATAACAGCAAGCAATATCATTTAATGATGCAGCAATTCACAAACGTGGTCAAAATTAGGTGTGTGCCAAGTCCAAGTTCAGACTCCATCTTTGTCTGGAGACTCTCCACCTCCAGTCCAGCCAGTCAATGCTAACTACATTCCCCAGGCACGGTTAGTTACTTCTCAGTATGACGTAGTATTCAATGTCTAAGCAATGAAAAGTACTTCCTAGACCATTAAATTAAACTTGACTGTTTGAAGGCATAAAAGCTATTTGAACAATATGTTGGATAACTGAAAAGTCACAAACACAGTTTGCCTTCAGCAAAGTTACTTGCTTATTTCAATCACTACATGCTGGAACTGGATCCTCTTGAAACACTTAAAAATAAAAACATACTGTACCTAACACTTATGGGATTTACAAGTTCTTCAAGGTACCCAATGACTCCTTGTCAATTTAGCTAATTATATTTCCATTATTTTCTTTTCATTCCACTTTTTACAATGGTTGGAAAATGTTTTTTTCTTCTGCTAATCACATTCCTCTTTGAGGATATAGTGAGAAACAGGGGGAAAAAAGGAGGGTGTGTGTTGGGGAGAGGGGTGCAAAGGGAAATGTTGTGGGATAAGTTAAGAGGACCCTTGGCATCAGCTTTAAGAGTCATAGATAAAAGTGAGGAGGTAATGTGACTAGGCTGCGCAGGTGAGGAGCACTGAGATCAGCCTAGAGGAGAGATAATTACACAAACGCACAGGGATTACCATGATTCTAGATGAAGAGGAAAAACCATGCAAAGCATATTATTATGATGAGAGGAAGAAGGACTAGATTTGTATATAAGTTATCCTCTGTGGCAGAATGTGAAGGGGGGATTGAAGAACTTATTTATCCCTGGAGGAGTTTAAGGTATTTAGGCCTAAATAACAACCATAGCATCAAAGGGTGTCAGCCCACAGAAAGAGCTCCAACCTTTCTAAATACCATGATGGACACAAGATCGGTAAACAGATCTATTAAAACATAACATATAACATTCTATATATATATAGAAGTAGTCAATATTTTATTTGTAATTTCTGTGAGTATTGATATTCAGGGTTATGCCTAGTAATCAATTTCAGCTATACAGAATGCTGAGAGATCAAAAATTCATACATTATGAAATATACATACAGTAGGAATGTATATTATGTACATATGTAATATGCGTTTAAATATTCATATGTGATTCAGCCCAGGATTCCAGCACTTGTGGTTTCTCACATTAAGAGCAAAAACAGAAATAAGCTCTAGTTAAATGATACTATGACACATGCTTTCAGTCAAGGGACATGAACAAGCTTTCACACTTGTGGGTTAGGCAGTTTTCAGGCATGGTCTAATTTAAATGGTATGACATTTTTACCTACACAGTAGTTGTCTGGCTCATAAAAAAGCCATAGTAGGTGGGCAAATTAGTCTCAGAGGAGTATGTCCTGTTCATGCCCTGGCATGATATAACATAAACATGTAGCACAAGTATATAGATTTTCCACATATCTGCATTTGTGGTGATGATATAAACCTAATTATGAAAATTGTACAGTCACTTAATTTACCTATTACCTCTTGGGTCCCTTGTGTAAATCTTCATCTCTGTCTTATCTCAATTATATTATACAGTAATATCAGGCTACTTAACTTCACATTACAACAAAAGGCTATTATAGAAGAATGGCATGGGTAAAAACCATGGCCTGAACTGACTGAGTGGAACACATGTATTGAAAATATTCAACAATCAACAAATTCATGTAGCTACTTCTCCTGAACCTGTACACATAATAGAGGGCAGAACAATGGTGCAATATAGAGGGTAGCAACAAAAAATGTGCTTGAACTGTGTTTGTTCTTACATAACTGCGGGAATATTTACTGGAAATTTCCTAGGGTAAACATTTGCTTCAAGGACTGCAATTTCAATCACAAGGTTATAAAAACAGCTCTGAAAAGTATTTGAATAGAACAACATTTCGTTTCCACCTGCTCTTTCTTCTTCCACAATTTTCTTTGACCAACACTTTGGTTCATGACAATGTATCTCAAAAACTAATGGCCAGATTGCTATAATATGTGCTGTGGACATTCATAGAAGAACATGAAATCTAGTCTAGATTTACTACAATTTTCGTTTCCTTCACAAGAAAAACGTAACGAGTAGATTTGGTTTGGTTTGGGTTGTTGTGGAGCAGATTGTGGATGAGTCATCTCATCGTTGAGGGCCTGTGGGCAGAGATGACACCCCAGGGGTGTCAGGGTAGCAGGGTGGTGCTTTCAAGTGAAAGCTGATTGGATCCACTGTGAAGATTATGATATCTGGTGGTTGAAACTGCTGATTCTCTACCAGGTGACTCACAAATTTCCACAGTGGCAGCAAACTGAAAGGACTGACAAAATATCAAGGTTTAGCAGCAAGCACTCAAGGGTCAAACAAGGGTCAATCTTGTTCCTTTGGCCTTACAGAGTTAAAGCCGGGGTAGGCAGTATTTCTTTTGGCCTCATAGGGCAAAGAATTCCATAATAATATTTTAGCAAATTGTAATTCAAGTGGTCTGAGAGAAAATTAGACGTCTGCATCTCCTTTTTGCTCGGTTTTTAGGCTTTTGAAAATCTAGCCTGTGACAGGAGACTTTGGCAAATCACAGTTAAAGAGGTATGATGACAAACAGTGAAGAACAACTTTTGAGGGGGCACAGTGGTCTGTATGTGTGGTGCACTAGCCTCTCATCCCGCTATTAGATGGCGTTGCAGCTGGCTCTTAAGCCTGGGGTGCTCTGCACTTGGGCCGCGAAGAGCTGGAGGGGCGTCTTTGAGAAGACAAGCCGTGTCAAGAGGGACAGGGGTCTCGGTGAAGCTCGCACTAGGGAGAGCAAGCTTTACAAGGCATGAGGTTTCGCAAGGCAGTCAAGTCCTTTGCCTGCCATTTGAACTTGTTGCTGACCAAGGTGGTTCACTCTTTCGGTTAAACTTATCCACGGCCACTGTGATCCAATCATGTCGTAGCTGTCAAACTTTAAAACCTTAATTTCTTCCTTTCCTGTCCCATTTTCTGCTGCTGTCAGGTGTGATTTCAGTGTCAGATCAATGCAACCCATTCACCTCCTATTTTCATTACATCCAGTGACATGGATGGGTCCTTCCATTCAGCTGATCAGAAGTCTTGTGCCACATCCATCATCCATCTAAATCTTCAGCCATTGCTCTTCACCCCTTTACTGCCACCACTGGGGTCTAGACTCCATCAGGGGGAATATTCCTGTACAGCTCATGTCATCACTCCTCCTTAAAAATCTCACAATGGGGTCTAATGGCCAAAGACACCTCTAATAATTCTTCAACTTTCCTATTGTGTAGTATGTCAAATATCTAATATCTAATTACTCTTTAAACCTCTTTTTCAATTAAGTCCATCCTTATTGAAATATCAGCAGTGGGACCTATGAGACTGTACCTAACTTCTAGGTCCAAAGCTCACATGGAGAATGATTTCAGCAGTTAGTCATTCTTCCTCATCTGATAAAAATCTTGGCCAGAAAGAGATTGATATACAGATACAAGTACAAAAGTACACACTTATTATTCTTACTTATGCAACCAGCCTCACTGCCCTGACAATGCTGATGTCCTTGCATGGGAAAGTATTCATCAGAGACCACAATCCTAACATTAGATTGCTTTCATTGGTCTTTTCCTAATGACAAGACAAGGTGTGTATAGTTGCAATTTTTATTTTATTTTGATGAGATGGGTGTTTTTTTTTCCAGAGCTGCTCCAACACTTTGTCAGTCTTTCTGTTATGTTCTCAAAGCATCACACTGAAACATCAGCCTGTCTTGCCAAGAGAAGTGTGGAGAGAGTGCTTTCACAGTTAGCACATTGGATTTCATACAAAGCAGTAGATCTGACATCAGTGGAATATTTTTGTTGAACCAAAAGTCCTCTGATCAGTGTGTTAAGCTTCATCGCAGTGTTAATAGTGGTGTTTTCACATGGTTACTTTTCTTCTAAGTTTTTGATACTTTCCTTTTAGTTTTTTTGTTGTTGACTTTGTCAAGTAATCTGTGGCAATAAACATAAATAAATAGTGAAAGTATTGAGAGTTGGGGATTGAAGAAAACCAATCAACACATGTACAATTCAGGTAAGGCTAGAAGCAAGTGACAAATAAAAAAGTCAACAGAAGTGCACACAAACTTGTTCGAGCTTTGTTCAAGCAACGTTAAAGAGAGGTGATGTAATCACCTTCTGTCACTTTATAAAGATCCATGTGTCATTCAACAGTGTGTATTAAAATTACACATAATTAGAAGCAATTCTCACTACATCTCTGTCACTTCACTTTGAGGTGAAAAACAAACAAAAAAACTAAACACTGTTGACATGTGACCTACAGTGTCCATAAAGTAGGTATTTCTGTATTGTGCCGAACATTTACTTTATTAAATTTACACACTATTATTAATACATAACCCACAAGTAAATTCACAATGTATATAAGGAAATAACCCAGCTATGGACATTTTCTCTCTTAAACGTGTACAGCACTCACAGGGAACCAGTTAAAATGGAAACAGTACAACAGTACTGTTGAGATGCTCACTGGCTGTGGCTATCTGATTTAGAAAGACTAAAAATGAAATTGCAAATAGCATTGTTTTATTCATGATGGAATATAGTGCTGAGAGTGAAAAACTTAAAGATGTTTTATAAATATATTTATACTGTGATAGAAATGTAATAAGATAAATTGCAAATTAGTATTGGAAGTATACATTTCAAAGCAGGAGACCATGAAGCATTGTAAAACACCCCCTGAGGCAACATGATCCTAAGATCTCAACAAACGGTTTGCATCAGGTAGAGACAAAAGCTTCATGACATCCAAGTTTATGCAATATTCTGATGTCCTAAAATGTCACCAAAGTCCTGAGAACTAAATGAGGCTTGTGACGTGGATAAATATGCTCTCATTTTTCCTCCTCTGTCTTGCAAGCAAACTATCCTCCATTTGCTAAGGTCTTTGCCAATAAAGACAGAAATTTGATATCTTAAGATAACAGAAATGATATTACCCAGAAGCCATAACTGAGTCCTGTCATAGAGCAGACGGAGTGAATGATTGCCCCCAGTTATGCAAGAGCTGATCTATCCCATTAGGCTTTGGTGTAGGCGCAAGCCCAGAGCTTGTGCCACTAAGGCTCACAAGCGGTTATTGCCTGACATGAAAATTCTTCTTCAAGCGTATAGTGTCAGAAAGTAGGATTGATGCTTCTCCTCATTATTGCTTCTGCATTTTGGGATGAGAAAGGTAATATTTGCTTGGAAAAAAACATGAATCGCAAAGCCATGTGATTGATACTTTTGGGGACTTTGTGGCAATTCAGACTTCAGCTGATATAAATAAAAGGGTAGCAAAATGAACTAAAAACATATAAACACATGAAAGAACAAAACATATATAATTTAACATAAAATAGCATGCATGAGGCTAACATAAGTTTTAATTTATTTCAGTAATCATCAAAAGTGACAACATTCACAAACTCTTTTAAAACAGCCTTTAGGTACACACATGCACACAGACCCACTACATACATTCTGGCACATATTGATGCTGAATGTTGGGAGGTCTCAGAAGTGTTATAACCAATTTATCCACTTGATGTGGTCTATCCTCTGTGGCCTCTAATCGGGCCATATTTTATAGTAGTATAGAGTTCCAGCCATACCTCAAAAGTGATATGTTTTGTAGACTGTTTCTGTTGCACTGAAAATAGGATGTGTTACAGAGAGGTCAAGGACAGGAAAGGTCCCATACATGACCTTTGCAGGAAATATGCTTTATTCACACAAACCAAAATAAAAAAATTATAAATGAAAATTACTTACAGTAACCTATTGCTGGACCCAGAGTTACTGTTGCTGTTTGACTTTCCACCTTATATATATGCACTGTATTCACAGGCTTAAAATACCTGCCTTGGAAAAAGTATCAAGGTCTCTGCAATAACAGAAGTAAAAACAGCCAACATCTTGAATTGTTGCAGACTTTTTCAAATGTTCTTTTTTCTTGTAATGGGGTAACAGTAGACATCTACTGCAGACATCTTCAACCCTTGCCAAATCAGACTGAAACAATTCAGATGGAGAGATAGGATTCCCGGTAAGAGAATGAGTATATGACCCTTTAAGTAAGTTTGCTCAGACTAAGGTCTGGGTGCTACCAATATGTTTTAGACTTTTTATTGTAAAATTCCCCCCTCTACATTTAACGCAATCATAACCAGATTCTAGTGTGAGTACAGAATACACCACAGATTTGGACTTTCTTAAAGGAGAAAACTGAAAATTTAGCAGAAACAGTAACTCTAATCCTCCATGGATTAGTATAAAATTACCTGTCAGGGTACATTAGACATACAGTTTTCACAGTAGGAGACGCAGTACATACATACAGTGTGACAGCAGTGTAGTGTAAAGCAGGAGCAGTGTTATTTCCATGGTAGGTCAAGCTCAATTAAACTTCCCTGGTTACTTTAGTGAAACAGATATGAATGCACACAACCTTGCCTAATTGTTACATAGTAAAGATGCAATCTAAACTTTAAGGTAGTTTGAAATTGTAGGCTGAGAGATGTCTGGTAAAAAAAAGGTTCAGGCACAAAAAATGATGCACAAAACATAACTTTAAATGTGACACACTGAACTGATGTATTTAAGATGTACAAGATATTTTAAAGATACCCTCCAGACATGTTTTAAGACATATAAATATACTTTGTTTTGAATAATAGTTTGTATCTGATATGTTTTTTTCCACAAAATTGTTAATTTACCTGGTTGAAAATTTATGTTATGAAGTCTACTCTTTGTCTCTCACTGAAAAATCCATATTCTGAGTATATGCATGTGTTTGATTTCATAAGTTGCTGCACACAAGATGTCCCCTCACTGAAACGTCTATGTGTGTGTGCACTGGAAGTTTCAAGTTCCCACATCACACTTGTGTAAATTGCATATTGGACCGCGATTGGCTTTGGCTTTGTGATGTCACAAAATCATGCTTGTACTTACCCCCTTCAGCAGATGAATGTGAAAACAAAAGACAATTTTGAGAGTAGGGGGGGGGGGGGTTAAAATACAGCTTATTAAAGCCATATCAGTATAAATAGGGGGCCCCTTATTGGTCAGAGATCAGACACTTCACTTCACACACTTGATGAAATTAATCAAAGTTGGTGTTAAAATTGACAATTTCTTACCAAATTTAAAAAAAAGCTGCATTTCATGAATTGACTCAACACGCCATCTACTGTTTTAAAATCAGGCCTGAACCTTGCAAAGGCAATGCTGACAGAAAGTGTTGGGACTTATCTATGTCATGAACTTTATATTAAAAAACATTTCACACCCTCTAATCAGTTTCAGTCTCCACCATTTCCCCTGACAAACACACTACGTAGCCATGAAGCCACGCCTCCTACAGCTGTTGTTCTGTCACTCATTGCATTTTTTAAATATGTTGGGAGAGAGGGTTCTAACTGAATTTGAGGGTGTAGTTACACTTTAACTGTTACCAGTTATACACTTTTCTTAATTAACTAAAAGAGCAGCTTATAATTTAACTTGACGAATGAATTTACCTCTGTAGCATCATAGAGTATCTCAGCAGCACCTATTTTGTATTTTTATTGCACTAGTCAGTAGTAACAGCCACATCGTTAAATGTGTGAATACATTGTGCTGTGTTTTTAAATCAACACATTGTCAATGGTCTTGACATGGTTTGAGACACCGTTGGAGCCACATGCTGCCTACCAATCAAAGACAACAAAGACAGATGGGAGGTGGAAGGAAGCCCCAGGGGAAAGGCCTTATGTCTCAGTTTCACTGCGACAATGGAGCACGTGTGCTCGGTATTGTCGCTATTGTTCACCCACACAGTGTGCATCAGCTGACCAGAAAACTACATCCCATCCTGTCTCAGAGCTATTGATCTTGAGTTACAAGGCCTCACGGTATTTTAACGGATGACAAGGTTTCCTTGGCAATCCTCTGCTGTAAGAGGGGCCCCAGTGACCCTGGCATCTGGCAGTTGCATCATTCAAACAGGAACAGGAAAGTGATGCTTTTCTTTCCACCAATCACATCATGACATTTCGTCATGTTTTGCTTTTTTAACCAATCATATATCTCTGTATCAGTTCAAGTTTTTTTTCTTCCCTCAATGACATAACCCATTTTATCACTAACTGAATGGAAACACAGCTTTAAATGGGGTTATAACGGGGGTAATGGTAAAGAAGGTCACTGAAAGATTTTCTAAAGATATATTCTCTAACAACAGGTAAAACTTAAAGAATTCAAAGTCAAAATATGAGTTATGGAAAATAATTGTGATTCTGAGGCTGTTAGACTTCTGCTTCGGCTGCTTGTTTGCATTTGAAAATTGAATTTTCATTGTATATACATCCTGCCCTCTTTTTGTTGTGATCGAAGGTGGTCAAGGCTGTTAAAGTCCTCAATTGAGAATGTATGGGCAGTTGCAACAGACAGGCAGCTGGGTTAAAGATGAATAAAAGCAGCTTGGGTATTGAGGAAGCCGATAAAGGAAACCTCTCTGAATGCTGGACTGCTTTCTATTGTTGACCATATGTAAGTGTGCTCTCACACACGCACACACTTTTGGGCACGGGCCAGGGGGTGGTGTCAATAGACTTACTGGGGGATGGGCAATTTCTACCGTTGAAAGTAATTATTTTCTTAAGGGTTGTTACATTGCCTTTTTAGGGAGGGGGTTGGGTAGTCATTTAAGGAAACGGAATGGGAAAGTTTTGTCATTGGGAAAGATGTGGGATGAGAACATCTTGGAACAAGAAAGTGAACAACAGACTTTGGATCACCCTCACTATAGGAGCTATTTATGTATTTGTCATAAATTAAATAATATGTCAAAAATAACACTTTTTTGTAATAAAATTACTGCTGGTCAGTTTAATCACATGACAAAACTAAGCCATTTAGCTCGTTTTTCTATTGTTTTGCATTACTTCACTTTCATTGGCATGTATGTGTGTGTGCCCCAGAAAATTGAACATTATATATATTTTAAAATATTCATGATTAAAAATGCAACGATGTAATAATAGTTGTACAAAAAACATTCTCAGGTATTATTTATTAAGAGTTAAACAAACTCTGCTAATCTGCTTCCTCAAGATTCTGTAAGTGGGTTTGATTGACAGTGACCTGCCAACACAAAAGACTCCCCAACTGTCAGATTTTAATTCAAACAATGCTAAATCCTGATTGGTGCTCAGAAGTGACATCAACTTTTTCCAACTGAGCACCACCTACTTCAAACCAGCGAGAAGAGCCCAGACCAAAACCAAAACATATTGAGACTTTGACAGAAAACATGATGTGTTGATGTAAGATCACATCACTTAAAGTTGCCACTGCAACATCAACGTAATGAAAGTGTCTTTCAAGTCTAGATTTCACTAGATCCAGAGGCTCTTTTAGTGTGCGAATTGAAAAGGGCATACACATGTTCAGGCATAGGCATAGGTGCAGAATGGGCCTAATATATTTTCTTGGAAAGCAGACAAAATCTTCCTGCCTGAATGACTTAGAGGAACCAAGACCCCATGACCTCTGGGATTTCTAGCAGTGCCCGTGCTTGAAGATGTTTGTTGTTGGAGAAAGAGAAGTTTAAAGGGTCTGGAGAAGGGGTGCAGGGGTAACAAAGGGGCAAAGTACTTACGGGAAAATTGTTTCACCCCCTGGCTTTAACATGGGTTTCGTCAAACACATCCAGAAGTGCTTGTGGTTGGGAAGCTGTTTTGGGATCATGTCCTTATCTCTGCACTAGTGACTTAGTACCGGTTGCTTTGGGTACCTGTATTGGGGGGGATCAGATCATGGGGGGAGGTCAGAGGAATGTTGTGTGGAGTGTTGGCAGCACAGTGCATATCAGAGATGGCACATTAGCGTATACTACACCTGCAGTACAGGAGAATTGGACCTTACAAAAGCAGAAAAAAAGTGGGGGGAAATGTATTGCACAGCAGTTTGTGTGGTTATTTTGTAACAGTCTAGAGCAGGTTGCAAACCTTTTAATCAAGGTACCCAAGTGGTTGAGGTATTCCAAAATATGGAATAATTTAACTAATCTAAGACTTTATTGCTGCATCCCACTAATGACTCAAGGGCATGTTGCCAATTAAATCTTTGCAAATAAGTGAATCATTGGCATGTTATATAAAAGGCATTATTCTAACAAAGCCACGAATAGGAGAAAAGTCCATGGCCTAATTTTTCACTATACCAGTCGGAAGGACAAATATATCAACTGTATGAATGAATCTAAGCACAAATGAAGATTTCATAACATCTTCACAAACTAAGCTGCATTCTGAAGATTTTTTCTTCTTTTCTATTTTGCAGTGTAGGTGATGTTTGGTATTTAATGCTATTATTAATGTTTAGAAACCATTTTTTATGAATTAATCATTCTTTTTTTTTCAGGTTTCTATTCACTGTTACCGGGACTGTAGCAAATCCAAGTATATGTTGGATAAAAATAGGTAGAATCCTTTTGCCTCAAGAGAGCCATATTTTTTTGTTTTTAGTATTGTTTTGTATGTTCTAGTATTTTGTCACACTAACAAGCAAGATGGCTTACAATTTGATGAACAAAATTGGGCTAGTTTCAGTGTAGGTTGAGTTGTGTGCAAACAAATGCATAAGTCAGTAGGGAGAAGTTTTTAACTTCTTACAGTGTTAACTGGCCATTAATATAGCAGACACATAATTTATTTTGTGAAGCTTAACACTAAAATACTGCTTCTACATAAAAATGTGTTTAAGGTAAGTGTCCTTTCTCATACTAGTAGCTGACATAACTTATTTATCTGAACTTGCCCATTCCTTTTAAACACAACACAAAATTACATCCAACACACTATAAATGTTCCAGCTGATACATTGAGCAATGTAATCCAGATAACTTCTGTTTTTTTTCTTTATGACACACTAATAAATCAATGTATTTTTCTGTGTTTTGAAGAAGCTCTAAGTTGTCATTTCATGATGGAATATGCAGAGACGGGATCGGTAGGAAAGTCCTGGTTTTACTTTCATGCAGGAAAATCCCTGTCCTGCACTCAGTGATAAGTGATGATAACTCTGAATCACAAACTGCAGCTGCACTGCTCTTTGTAGGCTGATATTTTCAAGCATGTTGCACTTCTGGTCACACCCCAATCAATGATGTCAAAGCCATTAAAAGCTGATTGAAAACACCTGCATGCATTATCAGTTATTATGTTAGTACACTTGTGTACTGAAAGGGTTGCATTTGAGGCTATTTCAATACCTATTATTATACAAATGTTTCTGCAAAAATCAGATGGCCAAGTAAAGCAGGAGCAACCCAGCAGATTTCAGTGCCATTAGCCACCCTGCTCAATAATCAGCTTCATTTGCTAAGAAAACAAACTGGGGCCAGATGGCGAGGCTGATGAGTGTTCATCGATCTGGGGTCTCTCTTGCATACTTGCTTAATTTTGGAAATGGAGGGGATGGCCTTCTGAAGGGTGAGGAGGGAAACTCTGGGGCAGATGTGACTTCCCTCCTCTATGCTAAGCACACCACTCAAAATGTGAGTGGTATAAGAGCTTTGGAGGAGCTCTTGGAGTTTCAAACAGTCCCTTTAGTGAGCCTATGTTCACTTCAAGCTATCTAGGTATTTTTGTAACTGCAGCCAGTTAGAGGGCTATAGCTGTTTGAAATGGAACTTCTCATCAAGATATCATACGAACCTTTTAAGAATAATCTTTAATTTTGTGCACCTTGGTCTATTAAAACATGCAAATAATGTTTAATAGTCTCAAAGTCATATGTGATAAGTCACATCTGATAATTAAAGTAGTGTTTGAAGAGCTCTTATTTCTCAGGTAGAGGAGATTGATCCCTCATCTAATCTGATAGTTATTATTCAAGTAACATTTAACCTACTGTCCAAGTAACATCACCTCTGCTACTTTCATGTTGGCATAGCCTTTTGCTCAAATGTTTTTTTTAATAAAATAAACATTTGTGCATCCCTTTAATACTAATGTTAAAAGTATATATAAAAAGAGTGTGTTTCATTATATAGCCGTTATCTTGGGACTGTAATACTACAGACAAGTTCTTAATATTTAAATCATTTATTCTTTCATGTTTCAATAGATACTGAAGATTTCAGAATTAAAAGTGAGCAGCAATTTCATCTGGATTTGACCCGAGTGACCCTCTTACTTAGGCTGAGATATTAGTCTCACATTCCTGTGAGAGAGAACAGGCAGCTTATTAAAAACAACCCTTCATTACCATAAGACATAGCAAAGCACTTGGCTTCCTAATCTTCGGAAAGCTCCAGATGAATATCTATCCATGACCCAAAAGTTATTATGGACAGTGCAGCAGAGTGCAGTGTTTGCCTGAGAGGAGAAACTGGTGGTGGTTGTTGATGTTTAGCTAGTGTTATGGCCAAATTGCAATTGTCTCTGTGAAATCTTGTTTAGTCATGCTTTGATGGTCCTTTATTGGCAGGGACATGGTTGTTGCTGTTAGTGGAAGAAGCAAAGCAGAAGGAGGAGACAAACAGATGGTGTCAGGATCAGAGTTGCACACATATAGTTGAAGTTAACAAAAACAAGAGAACATAAATGTTTTGCAGATGGAAAGGAATATTAACCTGTTCATTGAGCTCATTTTCAAGAATGAAATAGATATTAAGAATCTGATTATGATCTTGGACTCAGATGAAGACCAAATGAGCAGAGGCATGGGAGAACCTGAATCCACGCCAGGGTATGACAAATGCAGGAAGGCAATGAGAGATTCTGAGTTACTACCATTTGATCTGAATGCAATGGTGAGTGCCGTCTAGAAGCTAGCAAGTCTGGCTTTAACTCTCCCAGACAGCAAGAGACCATGTAACAGATTGAGCTGATTATGCTGCTGATTATGACAGCAAGAAGAGAGACAAGTACTGATAGCAATGATAGCATAATGAACAACTGACTTCTAAGATCTAACCATTATGTTGATATAAGCTACTTATTTTAATTATTTGACTGAGGTGCATGGGCTTATAGTGGGGTTTTGTTCTGACATAAGTCAAAATATAATTAGTAAACAATAAGGCACTTTTTCCATGTAATTATTTAGCAAAACAATGGAGAGCTAACACTGTACTCTTAAGAGGATGCTGTTTAATGCATTTTAGAGTGTTTTGCTGAATATCCATACTTACTGTACCTTGGGACTTTAGAGTTTTGTTACTTCTATAAGCCATATTTAGCTACAAATCACAATATATTAATATATTATAAACATTTTCCAAACACAGTATTAACAATAATAAACTGACTGATCACTTAGCACAACCTCATTATCAGCTGCTTTAGGCTTATCTTCTTGAGGTTATTAACATCCGTAACTTGCAATATCAGTGTTCTGAAAAAGCACTATATTCAGTTGTTCAAATAAATTGTGTAGATTCATATTAGAAAAACAATTAAATACATTTTGACACTAGACAATTGTTAAAAACAAATAAATTACTTGAGGGCTCAACTGAATAAAGTGAACAGTTCATTTTGCCATTTTAGTATAACTGACTTGACTCTGCAAAAGAAATACTGGGTTGCTTTTTGTGTGAAAACATAATGCATGGCTTTTTCTTTTTTACCCCCAAAAGAGTATGTTTTGAATTGGTTTCATGGACATTTGCCATACTGCAAAACATAAAAGGAACAACATAGTATGAAAGATTTCATTTGAATTTAAAAAAGAAAGTAAGAGAGAAGTGTTGTCTGAGCAGCGTTGGCCTAGTATCTTTTGTATGATGGATTCAATCATTTACACTAGTCTTTTGTGTTAGTGTACTCACTGTTGCAAGCAGCTGGCCTCCTTTTGAGAGAAAGCCAAATGGTTCCTTCTGTGACCATTTTTTGCCACCAAGAACATTATCAAGTACGCTACCAGCTTTCCTTATCTCCTCATCACATACAGAACAGATTGGTGGTAGATTAAGATAACTAGCAAACCTTTTAAATATATTTTTCATCATTGAAATGCACATATACCTGCTACAGCCCACACATGAGTGAGTCTCTGAAAAAGAAAAAGTGTGTAAATTGTTTAGTTTTCCATGTTACAGAGAACTGAAAAGAGATTATGTTGTTACGGCCTTTCTGAATCCTAAACGATCTGGAAATTTCGCTTTATGATATTGTTTGGTGATAATGCCTTTGAAGAGAAAAATATAATGAGATTCTGTGTTGCTTTCTTAAACCGCTATAATGATGTCAACCTGAATGTACTTGGATCATAATCAGAGTTAATGTAAAATATGCTCCGTAGTTCCAGCTTTAAAAATGTGCATTAACAACAAATGGATATGGAGAAGAAGAAGAGTAAAGAGAGCTCCCATACCTGGCCTTGCAATTGAAGGAAAAAACAATGCCTTCTCATTTTCACAGCCTCATTTTCTTCTGTTCAGTCTCTTTTTTCACAGAGCACTGTATGTAAGTTGGCTACCATACAAGTTGTGAACCGCTTTTAATCTATTTCTTTTAGGTGTGCCGCTGTAGATTTCTGCTGGATCAGAGGTGGGCAATAGAAAGGCTAAGGCTTCGACAGAGAACACAGGGTTTTTCCTGTTCTTCTTCTCCCAGCATTAATGGCTGGAGCATTCCTATTACCTGCTCTGAGCCCTGAAGATGGGATTCCTGTGGTGCTGGCCGGGAGCTGCTCTGCTGCGTTGCATTGTGATGAGTTCTCCACTGATGTTTTCGCTCCTCTCAACTCTGCCAGTTCTACTTTTCTCTCCCGCCTGTCTTCAACTGTGGTGTAGTCGCTTTCTCAATATGTCTAGTACTTTTGTGCTTCTTTTTTCTATCCTCTTGCTGAATTTATGTGAACTCTTTTTTGCGCACTTTTTTCTTGTGTGTGTGTGTGTGTGTTTATCTTTTATATGCTGCATCTGTTCTTACTGTTCCTATGACCAAACTACTACTGCGGATGTGAGTTGAACAACTGCAGTCAAAATTGAAAATGTAATCATTTTCAGGTGGGCTGTGAATAAAGGTATCAGGTTTTAAGTTAACCTTTGATTTGGCCAAGTCAAAAAACACTATTGCACTATTATTTTTTTAAACATCAACTGTTTATACAACCCAACTCACGCTACCTTCAACACCATTTTTTTTAAATCTAAGACAGAAAAGATAAAGTAAGATTGTTTCTTCTAAGACAGGACATATTTTATTATGATGGATTATGCTTTAAATCAGCAAAATATTTGAAGCAGACGTACAGTCATTATGAAGCTAAAAGCAGCAGAGCATAATGAATTCATATATTATTTTCACCACATGTGCGATGACAAGACCATCTGAGAGTTTTACCTTCAGAGAAAGGGACAGAAACTGGAGGCTCTTTGGTCCTTACTGTCAATATCTCTCCTTATTTTCCTCTTCTCAATTTCTCTCTTTCTACTAATGCTTTTCTGTGTTGTCACTCCACGTCCTGCTATCAGACACCATCGTTGTCTCATCTGTTCATACTCTCTTGGGAACCCTGTTTGTCTCCTTATTCCCTCTACATCCTCCTCTCCCATCCTCCCCTCCTACTTTCTCTTTCTTCCCCAGGAGTCTCCTGTCATCTCCTGTGTTCCCAGTGGTACATCTTGGAACAAACAACCCAGAGACAGCAATGTAATATGGACAGAGTTAAAACGAATAAAGACACTGGAGGATCCAGAATATTGCATTGACAATGAAATGCTTCAGTATTATGTTATTCAATACTCTTCTAATTAAAATTTTGTGAAGTGGCCAATGAGAAACGTGTGTCTATTTTTGTGTGTGTGTGTTTGGGTGTGTCTCTAAGCATTTTAATTCTACAGATGGACTCGCCCCTTTCTGTTTTTCCAGGGAATTGCCCATCCTCCTTTCACATCAGTCCTTAGGGTAGTTCTGACATGGGAGCCTCTTTTGCTGCTGGGTTGACGGGAACCGATATCTCCCCCATCTGAGCCTGCATGGAGTCTGGGTCTCTCATCACAGAACTGGCTGCCTGACAGCTCATCCATTCAGCCTGGCCCCACTAGACTTTGGCCCAGTGCTCGCTGCCTTAACTGGGCCTCCATAACAAACCTCTTCGCCATGTTGACTGTGGAAAGCAAAAGGGCATAGAGCTGAAACTGGGCAACCTGTATGGTGCTCTGGCCTCAGGGGCTGTTAGGTGGTTGAAATGAAAGAGGTTGAGGAGGAAGGGCTAAGGGAGTCAGACAAGGAAAATGAAGTAAGGCAGAATGAAAAGAGATGTTACAGTCAATAAGTAACCTAATACAGCAGCGGTGGACAGACCAGGCATTCCTGTTCTCAGTCCCCTGTGGTTAGCACAGCAAGCCATTTTTCAAGTTAAAATAAGGATTTGGGTTAGATGTGGAGGCCCATGAGAGTCAATGTGGCATTTGCACTATGCATTGGGTACCTGTGAAAAAATAAAAGCAGGCAGACTGCAGAGCAAATAACAAATCCACAGTGTTACAGTACGATGGTTGGCTAGATGGATCTATATGTAGGAAAAAAAAATTTTTTTAAGGGTTTGTTAATGTATATGTCAACAACTATAACTTCTTTTGTGAGCCATTGATAACTGATTAAAGAATGATTTATTTCACAGTATAAAATCAATGCAAATATATGAAATAAAACATTGTATATAAGTATTAATTTATTTGAGTTAAGATTGTCTTCTAAGCTCTTCATGAGTTTTAAACACATTAAAACTGTTGAAAACTAGACAAACCAAACAGGATTTGTTCATTGGTGTATTCATATATCATTAAATATTTTAACACCTATATTACACAGAGTTATAAATCATTCAAGCTGCAAGCATATGTTGTAGGATATATTGTTATAATTTGGACAAATAGATTAAAATGTCTTGGTTTCTGTTTGAGTCCATATTAAAATGTGTTACAAATAATGTCTTAAGTGTTTGTACACTGCTTATAAATGCTAAATTGGGGTTTATTTTTACTTTTACCAAAGAAAGACAAAATAAGAACAGGACAAATCAAAAAGAAAACATTCTTACTATTAATGAACATTGTTTATTGACTCAGTTTGGTGGAAGACCAAGAGAATAAAGAAAATATCAAACAATAATATAAACACTCCTTAATTGAGAAGGATATGGGCATAAGACGCCCGTTTAAATCAGTTAGACCTAGATACTGAGGAGCTCAACCAAAATAGCTCTGTGTTCCGCCCCGCTTATTCCCTCACGTCTGAGTGGGTGTACCACTGCTGAATAACCTCCTCCGCACTCTGATGGTGGCCAGCTTCTACTACAGATGGAAGGAAATTGGATGGATAGGAAAAGAAATAGAAATAGGACAAGCTAGGCCTGAAGCAAATAAAACAGAAGTGGGAATCAATTTTATCATCCAATTATCATTTTGGCCTGACCCCTGTGCACTCAATATTTCTAGTTTCAATAATAGATTTAAACGTGAGTTCCCTAAATTGTAATTAGAATTACTACATAGAAATAGGGATGGTCATTTTATTAAATTACTATACATTAAGTTGCATGTGCTTAGTATATAGTTAACATAGTGACACCAGACATACACATACAAACATACTCATGTCAATAAACAATAAATTGACCTAAAAGTTTGATTCTAACACAATGCACATATTCTATTTCTTCAAAATAAAAAACAGACTCACCATGAAGCCCATCAGTGAACTGGCATGATTAATCATATCATGCTGAGAAATTGTCTAGCTGTCATTGGCCAGGACCCATCACAAATATGAGCGCTATTCCCTCAGATGGAATGCTTACCATTGTGGAGAAAAAACATTTTGTCTGAATGTGCAGACAATCTGCTGCCAGAAGAGTTATGCTACTATCCTCACACAGCAATCTCCATAACCTGTTTGCTAGATTAAAAGCTACCTAACATCATGAGCATCACCAGCTGAATGTTTCAATTTTTACAGATGCAAGTATAGTTAGGGGAAAATGTTGGGTTGTATTCTTCAAATTGTCAGAGAATCAAACAAATCCTTTGCTATTATTATAATTATAGAAATATCACGGTTAAGTGACATATTGAAATGTAGTAGCATCATATACTATACTTATGTACATTTGAATAGTTTATTTAATTTTTATATATGCACTTTAAACTGTCAGGAGCAACATCCACAATGGGCTTTCCCTGGCAACACTGATTATCATGTTTCTTATTCATTTTAGATGTCTTTTGGTGAGAGCTTGCATGTGAAGGATGCATGCTTAATATGCTATTGGCATACTGTAGCCTAATTATTAGTTGTTGTTTAAGTGACTCTTACCTACATGACAGTGAGTTGTTTGTTGGGGATCCTGAAAGAATAGATGGATCCTCACAATTGAGGTCGAGGTGATAACTACATCTACATTCAGCAGCTTTAAATTTAAAATAATCTCGAAGTTTTATTATTATTATTATATCATAAAATACATATACATTATAGACTTTTCTTGTGAATCATTTATCATAAGCAAACTCGAATTACACACATAATTCTTGTATTCAGTTGTACATTAGTGATTTTAATGACAACAGTAGGAGACTTAATGGTCGCTGACCGTTAGCCCATGTGAACTACTTGTGAACCGTGTAGGCCTGTATATGTGCCCTGTGTGTGCTTCTGTCACTTCTGGACACTGCAGTGGCAGCCAACAATGACTTCTGCCAGTATGTCACAGACCTGAGCTGCTCCCGAGATGATGGACAAATTATGCAAGGAGCTGAACAAATAGAATGAAGACACATATTCCTTCTAAACTACCTCTTTCTCCCTTTCTCTTGTGATGCACGTGCTTCCAGCTCAAAACACTGAACATTGATTTTCCATGTTCAGATCTATAATTCTCACACATAATATAAATTGGACTTTGATTCAATAAACATGGGGACCTTTTGTGTATTGAAGTGTAAACTCAATTCCTCAAGGACGTAATCCCTCTACCCTCAGACCTCTGTGACATGTGAAGCAAATATTCATCTGGGAATTATCCATGCAGAGTTATCTACCATAGTTGTTGGAAAAGTGAATCATTCTATGAGCATGGCTATAGCAGATGAGGGGGCCTCATTTTAAGCAAGAAGTCACAATGACCAACGCAAAGCTCATGCACCTAAGGACAACAAGGGTGTATCCAAATCCAATTTATATTTTCACTGATACAAGGTGTGGTGATACAAGTTATTGTCCTCTTAGCCAGTGACATTATTCACCATTAAGCTCGCATGCATGACAACAAGTGTAATAGTCTTTGAGCTAAATGCAAATGTCAACAGTTTAGTGTGTACATTTGCTCATAAACCAAAATATTGGACACATTTAACCATAATGAAGGTACTAGAAGGTACCACTACTTTAAAGTAAAGGGAAAGGAAATTATTACAATTCATCCTGAAGGGAGACATGAATGTCTGTACACAATTTCATGGGAATCTATCCAATCGTTGATATATTTAATTGTGGACCAAAGTGAAGGACAGACTGATAGACCGACATTTCCATCCATAGAGCCTTGCTGCTCAAATGGCAGCAAGGCCATTGTTGACTAAGGAATTGCAAGATGCAGATATACAACACCACAACTATGCAGCCAAAGACAGATGGTTGAATTTAAGATTGTGGAGATTTTAAAAGTCTAGTGATCAGGATTTATGTGTGTAATGGTTCACAGTTTAGTTTGAAACTCCAAAATCCACAAATAATCTTTGTGCAGTTCAAATTTGTATAGTAAAACTGCATAGGGTTTGGGGTAAATGCTTTGGATAGGCACAATGCCTCCTTCAAAGTAAACACGGCACATTCTGGACTCTGATCGTGTTTTCTTAAAACAGTTGTATTAAATAATTGTATTGATTTTACTTCTTACAGCCTACAAACAGTTCTGGATGACATATACCGATTAAAATGACCACTTTATCTAAATACTAAAGTGTTTGTATACTGGTTAACAGGATGGAAGTAGCTACAAACAGCACACCCAATAAATGGGTCAAAGGTTGGGTGATACTTGGTAGTTTTGAAAGGCCATTTATTTATTTGTGTATTCAAATTCATTATGTTGGAGGCCAGTATGTTTAAGGGACCCTCACCAACTTTTTTTTGCTTTAATGGCATGGGATGGGTTACATCTGCTTGGTTGGATGGTGGCATTTCCCCCACCAAAAATGATGCAATTATTTTAAGTGTACCAGAGGAGACACTGTGCACAGATGCAGGCCACTACAATGTCTCAGAGGTTAGTAATAAATCTCGAAGTAATTGTAACAGTTTCCGTAGAGACTGGTTGTAATCCATATGGGAACCTTGAAGAGATTAAAGCTTTTGACCTCAGTATGGACCCTTGCAGGCAGTCAAGGCCACCAAGGTTTCATTAAGCTGGATAAATGACTCTGGAAAGAACCTGATTCAGCTAAAAGTGATGACTTAATCTTTTGCTTCTCTCTAAAAGCCATTGTAACTGCATGGTTTAGTGCATATTTTAAGTCTGTGCTTTTCATTTGGTCTTTTCAGTAATTTCTGTTTTGGTTGCATGATAGTGATAACATTAGCTATTCTTGATAATGTTTACATTATTACATTAAAGGAACATTGGGGCCTTAATTTAAAGATTCCCTTCAGATGTTTTAAGCAAAACAAAACAACGTTCTGTCTTTAGCAGATGAATGTAAAAACATCCTTCACAGTGAAAGTCAAACATGCAAGTAACAATAAGAAAAACACATTTTGGACTTGAAGGGGACTTAAACATCTTGGTCAATTACTTCAGCCAAAAAGATATACCTTTAGTCAAAGGGGAAGATCAATGTCAATGAAGCAAATGTGCCTTCCCAAAATACCAAAGATATAAATATATTTGTAATTTTAGAGAGTTGTTTGGATCAGACAAGTAGTTTAGTAGTGACAAGACAGTTTTTAAGACATTTTGTCCAAAGACTTTACCACCCTTCTGTATTGGCTGATTGCTTGTTTTCAAAAGTTTTCATTATATATACATATTTAAATATGTTATTTTATTCATTTTATATATTATAAATAATATATATATATATAAATAATATTTTTTATGTATTTATATTATATTTTTTCTTCAATTTTAAGCCACCACTTCAGTCTCTTATTCTGTTAATCTAATTATATACTATAATATAAAATGATTATTCAGCCACAAAAAGAGTTCTAAATGCTAATTACAGATAATCTGATCATGTAAGGCAACAGCACTCCATCTGTAAAATTGCACCTGGACTAGGCTAACACATGAAGGCCATCTGACTTACATGTTTAATAATTGGCCATGAGGGTGTGCAATTCTGCTTTTTTATTTGTAGGACAACAACATTTGCCACTTCCCCTGGTATGTAGAAAAAGAGGAATATAGAAGTACTTTATACCCAGTCCCTTTACTCTCTGTTTCACACTCACATGCAAACAATTATCCCTTACTAGAGGCTGATTATAGTTTAGAGGTATTTCAACATTTGAACTTGTCTTCTCTTGGAGATACTATATGTGCATATTTTCTTAATTTCTTATTTTAAACAAAGACTTATGTACATGCACATAACATGTGAGGTCATAACATGTGTGATAATTTATGTGGTAAATGTTTCTGAATACTAGTACTCTCATCTGGCAGACATCTGGCACTTGAAAGACGCAGAAGGTGGTCAGCTTAAAGAAGCCCAAAATGCAAAGACACCCAGAAACAGAGAGAATGGTTGGTGGGCACAGCAAGTGCATTATGCATCCATCACCTCAGACAAAGAGTAATCTTTAAGAAACAAGACTACCTGTAACTAAACAAGAAATCCTGCTGTAGTATAGCAAAACATACTGACATAAAGCATTCCGAGGAGGATTGCATAGAGGTGCAACGAGGTGCAGTGCCACTCAATGGCTCTGCCATCAAACCCATGTTGATTAAGACCAAGCTATTGATGTCTGGCAGCAGTAGTGCTTGCCACTCAGCTTGATGTCTTGATGGTAAGATTGCTGGTTTAAAACAATCACTCCGACGCAGGTTCTGTATGGAGACTGGAACCATGGCCTCATGAGTAAAAGAGAAACTGAAAATACAATGTAAATTGTGACAGAGGATGACAGATTTTCTGAGTCATATAGGACAATGAAACAAAAGCACAATGCTGTTTTGCAACCTCTACTGAGAGGTTGAATTATATTTTTGTCATCACAGCACCTGGGTTTGCACAACACTTTCCTATTCACAAAAGAGACTAACTGTTGAGAAATTATGTTTTTGACGAGTGCTTCCCTTTTGTAAAGTTTTGAAAGGTGTACTGTAGCTCTTGAGGTACTGTTCCAAAGAGACCTGGGCTTTCCTTTGTCATGACAACAGAAATAATAAAACAAAATAAATTTCAACTGAGACGTGTCTGAAATAAAAACCTCGGGAATAATTTTATTTTGATAATTTCCTCTGCTCCTCTACTACAAATATCTTATATAAGTGTGGTATTTGAAACACAAATGTTTGGTTCTGGTGCAGTAAAGCATTGCCTCAGATCCTGAGGATGAGTAGGAAGTCTGTTTGAAGTTTCTGTTTCAAGAAAGAAAGCAATTATGTATTATACAATGAGCTCAATAAATATCTAGACAGTGATACATTTATGCTCCATACTCATATATCAGATGTGAAACAATGATAAAACAATAACTCCTGGACTAAGTGCACACGTAATGAGGAAGTAGTTAACCCATATTCAGTTAACAATTAAAGAACAACCCTTTTTGGTCTTTTGTGGTGGCAAAAGTACTCTAATATATTTATATTACATTGTGTGAAGTAATACATTTTATTTTGTAGTCAACAATTCTGCCAGCAAGCTTTCCAAAACAAGATCTCTACCTACCGGCAACTCTAAAGCTCACTAATGAACACACAATAACTTTTTGTTCCAGACAAATCTAAAGTGTAAAATGGTGGTTTTATGGGAAGTTGAAATTGTTCTTTGTCATGTGCAGTGACTGCCTGGAGACTTGTCATAATCATGAAGTTTCCAGGCAACCAGCAAAGGAAAATCAGGAAATCACTGTTTACCCTAGTTTCTAGTTTTTTACTTAAGCTAAGCTAATCGCTTGCAGCTCATAGTTGAGCTTGCAGACAGTTCATAGTTGGCATTTGAATCCCAAATCCACTTGGGCTCCCCACTAGTATTAGTTACTAGTTTTAAATGACATTTCTAATTGTTTGATATTTTCCATAATCAGGACATCCAACTCAATGTAAAAGAGAGGACCTTTGAAATAACTCTAGCATTGACGATGCTTGTAGCCTGCGTGTTTGAGGGACAGCTGCAGAGAAAAGGTAGGTGGAAATGTGGCCAAAACTGCACATAAAATGAAGAAATGCAACTAGTTTGCAAAGCCAACTCAAACAGTCTTTAATTGTATGAATGACTGATATTGTATTTACATTTACATTTAGGCATTTAGCAGACGCTTTTATCCAAAGCGACTTCCAAATAAGAGCTTTACATAAAGTGCATAGAACCATGATCAAAAACAACAAGATGTCTCATCAAAAATTGTAAGGGCTGGTGATGAATCACAAGTGCTATAAGTAAGCACATCACTGCCAATGGCAGAATTGAAAAGAGCATTAAATCTAGGAACAGATTATCTTTGTACATTATCAAATACAATACATTCAAACTAAAATACAATTCCATTATAATAACGTACAACACGCTATACTTAGTAGAACGTTACATCTTTTTTAAGTGCTGTGGAGTCTTTAGTCTTTTCTTGAAAGTGGCCAGACAGGTTGTTTCTCTGATGGATGTGGGGAGATGGTTCCACCACTGGGGGGCCAGACAGGAGAAAAGTCTTGGATGTGACCGGGCATCCCTGAGAGAGCGAACCGCCAGGCGCTTCTCAGAGGCAGACCGTAGTTGGCGAACAGGGGTGTAAGGCTGGAAGATGGTCTGGATGAAGGTTGGTGCAGTCCTGTTCACCGCTTGGAAGGCCAGTACCAGGGTCTTGAATCTGATACGAGCAGCGATGGGTAGCCAGTGAAGGGAGATGAAGAGAGGGATGACGTGGGTGTACCT
>JAVQJL010039447.1:0-56274 GCA_036024295.1 Nannoperca obscura
TTCCCGCTCCTAATAAACCCTTGTTGCTTTCCCCGAATCTGCCGTCCGCGTCCTGCCTTGTGGGTCCACTCCCTCTGAGTGTGTTTCTGCTTCTCCTGCAGTCTCCCTCGCCACAACACAGAACAGCTGATAAGCTTCTTGTTGTTCAGTGGAGTCAGTTTTTTATCAATTCTGTGTTCTGTATGAGGGTTAATTATAGTTCATAGTAATCATATAAAATAATAGGTGATTTGATTTTTTCCCAGTTTAACTTTTATAAAATTGATGGCATATTATTGGATAAAATGAACTGTGTTTGCTCCATTTTACAAGGAATCTAATTCTAGTTCCTCATGCTGTATTAAACAGATGGAAGCTTGCAGCAGTATGAAGTGGTCAGTGCAGAGAATCATGAAGTAACATCTAATAGGACAAAAAGAAAACATCAAAGAGCATCTCAAAATGTCTGTCACCCACAGTGCCAACATGTCATGTGGGTTTTTCTTGCAGAAGCTTGTTTCACAGATCATTAAACATACTTTCCTTTAAAAAATACAAAATAAAACTTATTAGGGTATTCTTAGTTCTAATGGCCATGCAAGGAGGGATTGTCCATTTTCATGCTTAAATAGTTTTATTGTATCCTGTCATGTCTGTTCATATACTTTCAGCTTGGCCATCCGAGGTCTGTTTGGAGGCACATTAGCTTTCCAGACATGTCCACTGGTTTTTGCTCTTGGTTATGACACATATGTATTTTATTTTCACATGTGACTTTATGTGAAGGTTGAGGTGAAGGGATAGACTGCGTTTGAGATTGATCTCTGTCAGGCTAACGAGTTTTCATCTGTCAAAAGTGAAGTGCTGTGATCTGAAATTAAAATTAATTCAGCTCAATCCACTCATCTTGTGCCATGAACTCCTTATTGCACTCCTCTACTGTGGTCTGTGATGAAGGGTTATTGAGAGGCAGTGAGTCAGATTTCATCTGGTAAGTAGTAGTGCAGGAGTGAATGCGAACATGATGCCCTCAGGAAATGTGAAAATGATATCTTGCATTCAATACTGGTTTATGACTACTGTAAAAATTGACCATTAAAGATATAGTTAAACATTTTGGCAAACATGCCTGTTGTCTTTATTGCAGAGAGTTGGATGAGAAGATTTATACTACTCTCTTGCCTGTACATTGAATATGAAGTAACCACCTGCAGCCAATTAGCTTAGCTTAGCACAAAGACCACTAAAATCCACCATCACCATCAATACACAGACCCAAGTGTAAAAGCGATATGTGGTTTTATGCAAATTATAGGTCGAAGTTATTGCAGCTGGCCAAGAATTAGTCTGGTACATTTTTTGTTTACCTTTGGACAGAGTCAGGATAGTTCCAGGCTTTATGCTGAGCTAGTTTAACCAGCTGCTGGTTGTGGCTTCAAATTTACTGTACAGACCTGTGAGTGGTATCAATCAACTCTCTGCAATAAAGAGAAAAAGTACTTCCCAAAATGTCAAACTATTCCCCTAAAATCTGACAGTGATTCCAATGAAGAGACCATCTCTTCAAAGATTATCACAGACCAGATGTCCTCACTTAACAGAGCTGGGGAGAGGCAGCTAATGAATGCAGGTGCTCATGCAGGTTAGCTCAGTGTTTGAAGCAGTGTGTCTGCATACAAACTAGCCACTGGATGAGAATCTGTAAATACTACAGGCCTCATTGGTCCCTGAAACCACATCTGAGGGTGGATGGGCAATTAATTGTATGAGTAACTGCTTTTATCCAAACCACATTGGAAAGCGGTAGCACCATGGTGCCAATGGTAGTTGCTGTTCCAGCAAAGTGGTGCAGAAGTATGTTTTTTTCCCTGAGAAACATCTCACATTGACTGGATGGATGTCATTTTTGGAGTGAAAGGATTTGTAAGAAAAAAACAAGATAACGTGCCTGCCATTAAGGACAGTGCTCCTTCGTTGCTAAGAGTTACGAAAGTAGAAAGAAAAGTCCCTGACATTTCCCCTGTCACCCGTGGCAACTGCTGAGAGCATACTTCTCAGGGAAAGGTGAATTCCTCTGGGTGCGTGGCCTGCCGCTCGCCTTTCTCCTGCCCAGATGCTTGGAATAGAAAATGTCTCTGCCTCCTGCAGCAAACATATTGTCACTTCCATATGGGTTAGTTTCAGCATGCAAATGTAGCTTAATAAGATGGTGTTTACATAATATTGTGGCTCAAAGTATGGCAATTTTGTATAATATACTGTTTCAACACACTTATATAAGAAAGGTCATCATTGACCTTGAAAATACAAGTTGACAAAACAATATTACCACAAGGTCTGGAAACTAGGGGCACAATTTGCCAAATGTCTCTAACTGTGCTGATTCGCGTAAACTCTATTAAAGGATAAAAGGACAATATTTAATATTTTGACAACTGTCAGCAATAAATTGTAGCATTGTGTGTGTAAATAAAGCCTGATGTTTCTTATTCCCCTGTGAGAGAGAACTCTGGTCTAAAAACACCATCACTACAGTTACTGTTACTAATGTTTACTATAAACTACAATGCCCAGCTGTTTAGGAAATTACAGCCCTTTGTAGTGAAACTATATTTGTGGCTGATATTTAACATTTTACATCTTAAGAAGTTACCAATGAGTTTGAGCCAAGATGGAATAGGGCATTCAGAAAGTATTGAGAGATGAACAAACAAATTGTTTCTGTCTTTTCGTGGGATTTGTCGACAATCAGAAAACGTATGAATAACACCAGTCTTATCCTTTAATAGGTTGTACTTTAGCTGTGTTGCAGCTGCTGGCAGACAGCACATTCGCACTGTTACGGTTGTTGCTTGGCAGGCTTGCGTTGCAGACTCCAGCTCCTAGAGAGCTATCAGAGCAAACCTTATTAGCCTTAGCCTGCATGCGCAGTCTCTGACCACTCCTCACTCCTCTCCACAGTATGATTTAGCAATGCCTTGTTTTTTTCCTTCATCAAAAACAAATGCATACACACACATTCGCACACATACGACTCTGAACCATCACTTAACAGTTGCTATGACAACACTCAATACCCCTTCATTCCAAAACCCATTGCAGACTTTCTAAAAATAATGTGTGTTGTCTTTTCCCGCAGACTCCTCTCCAGACGACAGCCTTCAGAGCAAATCCTCGTACACTTTAAGGTAAGACTGTAGAAGTATAGGGACTGATTAATGAATTACCACAAGGGAAATAAACTTTGCATTTTGTTGCAATCTAACCATTGGTTGGTGACCTGAGAGACAGTTGGGTCAAAGTCCCCTTGAAGCCCAGTGGCTAGACAACTCTGGCTCTGGCTTGTTCAGACATGGAGCATGGAGCCAACATAAATACAGCAGACTCTCAGTGGGACAGAGAGAGTGAGCGCTGTTGGAGGAGTGCAGAGACAGATTAAGGCCATGTCAGCCACTTCTCCAACAGCAGAACAGACAGCCAGCTCGTGAATGTGACTTTTACAATGATACAATTAAATTGTATATACAGAAGAAATGAGCACTGTGTATTCAGACAACTAATTACAACGGCCCCTTCTCTCTGCACTTCTCTCATTACTGTGGCTTCACCTATAGGACACACACACACAAGCTAATATTCAAGAAGAAACACATGCAAACTATCTATTTGATATGGATTGGACTTGTTTTTGGAGGAAAATATGAACAAAACAGTCCACATGGCAAAGAACAGAATCAAATTCTGTAAACAATCTTGATGTGACATTGTGCAGTGGCATGAGTAAGTGGGCTGATGTGCCTGAAGTCGCCCTCGTCTCTGTAGCAAAGAGTGATGAGCCATTCGGCGCTTGGGTCTTATGTAACACTAGGGGATGGGCTGTCAGTGAGAAGGAAATCAGGCATCATGTGATTGATTTCAAATGCAGACCATTGTGTTGTAACCATCAGCAGTCTGTGACAAACAACCTGAGAGCGAGAGGAAAACACACTAAAATATAGTAAAATATCCACAGAAGATCACTTTATTTAGTCTCAAGTAAGCACACAACATGTTTTTTTTCCAAAGTGTAGGATGGAATTCAGTTTACAAAGAGTGCGTGCTTGCATTAACTCTAATAATAATGTGCGTTTTTGGTTGAAAGATAACTAGGTGAAGTCATTGCTGTTCAGTATAGCAGCTAATAATGATGAGGTAGACAGTGACACACCCAATATGTACAGAGCTGGATGTTAACAGGATAACATGCCAGTTGTCAGTCATGCCTGCTAAAAAGACCTAACGTCAGGTAATCTGACATAGGGCTGTATACTGATACTAACAAAAAAATCACTACGATTACACCACCTACACAGTCAGTTAATGAACATTACACCTGTGGGGTGGAAGGTATAGACTAAACATACTATGCCGGGACAAAATAGTTCAATAGAAAACTCAGCAAATTTTCTGTAAAGATTACACATTTAGAAGTTGATTATTTTTCCATTGTTTTGATCAAATGAAACGCAATTAAAAGCAGCAAATTTGCCTGTTTTCTTGTATTGGGAATTCTTGTACTGAAAATCCACACATGGTAACATATCTAGAAGACATACTACAGTACATCATATTTGAAAAAAAACAATGCTCTTTAACTACATACACATTTCAGTATATAAAAATAAACTTTATAAATGTAAACTCAGACTAAAGCGATAATAACCACATATCAGCAGCTTGGATTTACAGTTGTATGGTGTTATTATCTAATACTTGGCGCACTGTTGCTAAGTTACTTGGCATTGTCACCATGAATGTAAATAACAGCTGAGGATGATACATACAGTGTTAGCAAGAATAATAATACACACATATTAGACAGTGTTAGCACACAGGATCTCTCTATTATTTGTTTTGTATTAATAAATTAAAAGGAAATCAATTAAGTTCATCTTTGTTTCATAATCCAAAACAAGTATTCACTTTCATGTAGAAGCTCTGTGCTGGAGAAACACAGGCCACTCTGCTTATCTTCACCTCTATAGCTGAGGTAATACTACGTTTGTAGCCACAACAACACAGTTAATAAGCATTACTGAGATAAGCGACTACAGTACAACAAATCTACTTTCCACTAACAGTGACTGGAAACTGATAGCCAAGAAACAACAATGTTATAATTCCTCCAAGATGGCCTTTTTACTTTCAGACTATAAAAGGTCACATAACAGTCTATTAGTTAGAGTTTAACAGTCAGCTGAAGCCTATTGAATTACTCACAACCTCTACTGAGGAGAGCATCACACACCATGTCGAGTGAGGTGCATGTGGACGCCTTAACAGTCTTAGATCTCTGAAGAGAGCTATCAGAGAGTATAACAGTTCTTGTCAGTATCTATTGAATGGGATTTTTTTTTTTCTTTGCTTATCATCAATAGGTTAAATGTTAGATAATAAAGTCACACACACAAAGAGGTGTAATGCTGTGTAATATCAATAGAAAACACAGTAATGATTATGATCAAGGTGATAGGATTTTCTGCTGTAAAATCACATTGCTTTGTCCCAAAACGTAGAACATGTTTTGTAAAGCATCACTGTGTTCCAGTTAGATAGAGAGCTGCCCGTGCTGGCCACAGTGACCATCACAGTTTGAGTAGTGTGTGATGCTTAATATAATATCTAGTGCAACTCTTTTAAGATACATCACAAAGACCACTAAACTCACTGTTATCATTTGAGTAGATATATCAAAGCCATTATATACAAAGAGGCTCAACAGTTATCCTTGTTGCTCTCTCTCAGTGTGAGGCACTCAGATTACAGGTCCAGACTTAGAAGAACCTAAGCAGGTTGGATCAGATCCTCACAGCTGTACAGCAGCATTGCCTGCCAGGTAGCTAAACATCCACAGCAAAGAAAATAAACTCTGCGATTGCTTGATCCAATTGTAAAGTGTAACCACACCATACATTAGCTACACTATGCGACCCCACTCACTGAGCAAATGTACAGCATTCCATGGCAACCCTGTCGAGTGATTTGAGAGCAACTGCTCGGCAGCTCCCGCTGTGCGCCTCAGTCAGCCTTGTCCTCGCCGTTCTTGGCCCACCCTTGGCTCATGGCTGCAACCACGATGCTGTACATGTTGAGCCAGGCTTGACGCAGCGGTGCGGTGTAGGTCTGGCCCAGACTGCACTGCAGCATGTAGAGAAGGGACTCGCCCACCAGCTGAAGAAGTCCAAAACACACAAGAACACAAACACACAGAAAAAAAAAAATTTTTTTTTCACAGCTCATTCACTCGCGAAATTGCTTTTTGACAGTTGTGCTATGAAATGTTGGTCCTACAGCAAATGACTGTGTGCTGACTCCCACTGCCTGATGCTTCCTCCCAAGGTTGAGCAGAAAGTCCTCTAAGGAGTGAAGGTCGTCCAGGTGGCTGACGGCTGCGTCGATCACGAGCATCACCTGTGATCACGTGCAAATACACAGAGAGCGTTCACAAGTTTGCACAAGTACAAACAATATATTTGTAGTGGACACCGCAGTGAACGGAGCTTACCTTGGTGACATGTTCCAGGAACTCAGGGCTGGAGAGGCAGTCTTGTGTGGAGCCACAGTTTGTACTGTAGTGGAAAAGACTGAGGAGCGCAGGGTCCAGCTCAAATAGTCTACCACAGACAAATACCACACTGTTCTGTAGGTGTATACACATGGCGTGGGTTGCCAAACATCCACACAGACACAAAATCAATCTGTAATTCAAACATCTACAAATCTCTCCTGCTGGTCTCTGAGTTAGCGGAGCTGTCTCAAAGTAAATTGTGGATTATTGCAGGCTGTCGCCAAGCAACAAGTCAAGCTTCTGGTCCCTGTGTGGTTAAAGTGTGCAGCTAAGGATCTACTGTAGCTTGATAATCTCTCCACACCTGTGGCACATATTCTAAAGCCACAGCTATTAAGTAACAACACAAAAAAAAGCAAGATCCTGTTAAATTTGGACAAAATGTCTTTAGAATTCATGTTTATGAAAGTATAACTGCACAGAATGACAATGTTTTCTTCTTTCACAAGTCACTTTACTGTCTAATTCCACTTGAATCATGCTGACTGTGTAAAACATTACCTGGAGAACATGATGACACCGTGAGGAACTTTGTTCTTGCCCAGGCTCTCCCAGCTGCCTCGTATCAGCTCCTTGTCTTTCCCTGACAGCTTCTCCATCCTTCCTCAGGCTGTAAACACAAGGTAAGTTCTTCTAGAGGAGAAACACACAACTCCTCTACAGGACAAGAAGGCTCAGTCTGAGGAAAGCCATAACATTCAAGTTAATCCACGGACCAAACTTCCTCCAACCCACCTGGAAAACAAAGTGGAGCATCAAGAGAGTGTAAGACAGCTGATTTGCTAGAAATGTTTCAGATGTAAAAAGGGGGACACGGCTGCAGGAGATATGATTCTCAGGCTAGAGACGCACAAATATACTATACCTTCTTGAGATCAATCTTCTCTCTGAACTTCTTCTCGTGCCGCCAGTCTTTGTGTGTGTGTGTGTGTGAGAGAGTGTGTTTGTTTGTGTGTGTGTGCAGGCAGCAGCCTTGCCTGACACTCTGGTGCACTTGCGCTCTCCTTCCCCCGGCCCACAGTGCAGTCAGGGAGACAAGTTCTGCCACGATCTTATCTGTCACACTGGCTTCTATCTCTCTCCCTTTCCCGTTTGCCTCTTGATATGCTCTCTCTCTAGCACTAGGGATATTATTCATGCCACTGAAGGAGAAAAAGAGGGATCTCTCTCTTCTTCTCCAGAGAGGCTGCAGCGAGCCACAGCTCCTCCTGCAGGTGAACCAAGGACTAAAACATACGGAGACTATACAAGCGCACAACTCTGCACACAGAGCATACAGGGCACTTGAGAAAATACTTGCCTTTCCACTTTTACTTTATAATCAAGAGACATTAAGGTGAACAACAAAAACCAGAAAACACAACATAAGCATTTCATACAGTGCAGTCTGTGATGTTTTAAGACAGGTGAATGTGCAGGCTTTGAATCCAAAAGCACGACTCTGAGACCAAGCCAGTAAAATAAAAAGTTAAGTTAAAAGGTTAAAAACAGGTGGATGATGATGCAAACTATAGAGGCTAGATAGCATGAGTCCAGAAGGAAGGCAGGTGGGTCATGACAGGCACAACTCAGGCAAGAAGAGAAAATGGCCGGGCCGCTATGGTAGAAGCAGAAAAGAAGATCTGGCGGGGGATAATGTAAGTCGGAAGGTATATATGCAACTGGGAACAGGTATGCAGGTGATCAGGTGATAGGGTAATTGCGTAGGGTAATTGTGTAAAACACAGGGGTTACTGCAGGGCAGGTGGGAGTGACAGAGTCTGGAGTGACAGAAGAGTTAGTAAATGGCAGGGGGAAAACGCAGGTGATACTGTGATACAAGGAACTGGCTGACATAGTGACAGTGAAGTCCATTTGAGGCCTATATCATCTATTCTAGGGTGTGTCCTCGGCCGCCTACATTTCCAACCCATGCATTTACAGAATTAAATGTGTGGGAATTTTTATATCGTTCAGCGGGTGGAATAATAAAAGACCTGAACGCACCACCTTGGTGAAATTATATTGTTCATCTGCTAAGTAGAGCCACTCCTCAAACAGCGTGATCATAACATTCGTTGGCCAAGTGCACAGCCTCTCATTAATCTAAATGAGATGTGTTTGTTCCTTTTCTCAGCTTCCACACACATTCGAGGCACCACAGTTTGTTTAAATAGATGTCGCAGACGTCTGCTCCCATCATGCATCTCACGGACGCAGGTTCTCACTCGGATATTATCTAACAGGCTGGGAGAGATTGGTTTTGTTTTCAGACGTGCAACGGGGAATCAGAGGTGCACAGCGCTCTCCTGAGGGACTACAAGGCATGGAGCGGGGAGGGATACACGGTTCCCATGACAACCTGACAGGATGGAGCCATTGAAGCTTTGTAATGTGATGGTTGAGATTTCAAGGAAGGGATTATTTATTACATCAATAAGTACTATGTGACACCAGTTTGACTGTGCTACTTTTCTTATATTTTTGATTATGCAAAGTGAATCATAACACAGACATTCATACTGAATTCTGTTACAGTCACCTTTTCTCTGACATTCTCTGCATAGTGCATTTCAAACTAAGCATTCAATAGTGTTAAGACAAATTACTCAACAATGTTTAATGATGTCTTGATCTGAACTCAAATATTGCCTTCAGTAGCTTCAATGCATGACACAGGGGCCTACACATGGTATATACTGGTGTCCATGATGACATTTTGATTATGATTATATACATATTCAGACATTCCCATGTGGTTTGTGAGTAAAAACAATTTCTAAAATTCCTGGCAGTCAGCTCTCTAAGCACAAGTGGAGGTCAGTGTAGAAGCGTATTTGATGTGGGTCTACGGGCTTTGAGCAGACCACTGAACTGGTCTCTGTGAACTGTTTATTTAGGTGGCAGTGTGGCTGAGAAAACAACTGGAAACTTTAACCCAACCATCTGAAAAAGGCCCATGTCAGACGTTTGGTGTCCTTTACGGGAACTGTTCGATTAAAAAAATTTATTTTGAATTATTTAAAGGAAAATACAACCAAGAGCAGTGACAGATCAAATATCTCACTGTAAAAATATTTTTTTACATCAGAAGTTTCTTAATTTAGAGTGGGTCAAGAACAAATTAATGTTACAGACACAGTGGTCTCAACTGGTGTTCTCATTTGTTCTTGAACTGTTTATTTTGGTAACCAAGTGTTCATCATCCTCTAAATTACAGTGTTCATATTCCTTAGCAAAATTATTGTCATAAAACCAAAAGTAGCTTTTTAATTTTCAGTTTAATCTGCTTGAAATGTCATGAAGATTGTGTATATATATACAGTATATATATATATATATATATATATATATATATATGATCTGCGTGACATTTATATATATATTCATAAATGTGTGTGTGTTTGTGTTTTCACAGCATATAAAATATTAATTAGTTATAAACATATACAGTTGTATGAACTTTTATTTTCTCTGAGTTGTAACCCCTCACATTTGGGATTGTAAAGTCCAGATGTTTTGTAATTTCATAATTTATAGTTGCACATCTTAAACTATCAAACGCTTGGTGCGGATAGTTAGCCATGACATGAATCATTTTTGTGGACAGTGTTGTTTTCTAGCAAAGAGGCCACAAGGAACTCTGCGCCGCCTGAACCTCTTTGATCATGGCATTTCTTCCCCTTTGGACTTCACGCTCTTCTCTTCCACATCTTCAATTTTCTCCCCGTCGTCTACATTTTCTTCCCTAAATCAGACATGTTGGGTTAGAAAATGGCTATATTGTAATTACATCAAACTTTTACTTGGCTACAGCATTTGTCTTCTCTTCACTAAAGACTGTAGGGCAAGCTCAGAAAATTATGTAATGTAACATGACCAAACCACATGAAGACCTTGGCTCTCAAGCACCAGTGCTATTCATAATTTTACCGGGCACAGTGGAATTACATAGTGGATGAACAAAACTTGGTAAAAACTACTGCACACCTGCTATGAATGTCATTCTCGTCTGTGTCGTCCTCAGATCTAGACGAGGTTGATGTTCCTTCAACTGCTTCTCCATTTTCTTCAACAAATTGCTCCTTTAAGCCGGCTTTCTTCAGCTTGTTCCTGTAGGTCTGTTCTGCGTAGGCCTTTGCATTTTTCTGCATGTAAACATTCTAAGTTAGGCTGGATGGAACATGTCATTTAAAATGCAATGTAATCTCAGTTTATTATGCCACCTACCTGTTTCACCTGTTCGAACAAATAAGGGCGTTCACTAACTCGTGCCTTCATGTCCCGTAACTCCTTCGTGTACTCTCTCATCCTTTGCTGGTCAGCCTCCCTTCATGTAAGAGAAGATTATAGTTTGAGCTACTGTGGCAGGCGTGTGTGGTTGTTGTGATGTGAGCTGCAAAGGTTGAAATATTGGACAATGATCAGCCTTCTCTGACCAGTACTCACCGATGGTTCTGTAGTTTTTCATTATACACTTCTTTCAAGCTACTGTGTGGGTCCAGCAGCTTTGCATGGAGTGAGACTGCCTTCTTCATGGCATGGGACCTCATTTGGAAATTCCTCAACCAATCTGCACTCTCTTTACTCTTGCTATCCCTCATTTCTATTGACTTTCTGTGAAGGTAAAATATATTCTGCATGTCAGAGGATTTAAAAGGAAAAATCCACTGTCTAAAGTTCCAAAGTCATACAAAAATAATCTTAGTCACCTGATGGCCATGCATCGCTTCCTCGCAGCATCTGTGATGTATGTGGGGAGCGTGTCTGTGGACAGTGACGTTAAGGCCCCAAGTGACTTGCTTCTACTGAGATTATACATTTTTGGTTCCTGTAGATGAGATGGAAAAAAATAGTTAACATTTTTGTTAGCTGAAATCAAAACAAATATATTGTTTGACACATATTGCATCAACATTTTAAAACCTTACAGGCGCAGTAGTAACAACAGCAAAGTGTACGTCAGTATATACACTGATTTAAGCATGAAGGCCTTTATATAGACAAATCAGTGCAGTAAGTTATGATGAATATAGAAGATTTTCGGTCACATGATATGTGAGCATAGCATGACTTAGAGCAGCAGAACTAGTTTATGAATTTGTGGGGGGAAAGGCTTGTTATTTACGATGATCAAAAACAATTGAAAATAATACATTGCTTTGAAATGTAAGAGTACCAAAGGAGAAGTAAAAAGACCAACATCGCCTGTAAATAAAGGACTAAATTATGTGGAAAAACCTTGGCCTAAATAATATGTTTAATGACAATGAAATCCATTGTAATTACTAAAATTACATGGTTTATTTTCGTTTGTATCAACAATTACTGTGCAAACAATTTGTACAAAACAGACAAAACACAACCAACATCTGCAGAAAAAAGGCAACCTGCCAAAATTAATTGATACAGGTGGCTTTAAGACTGCAAAGCTTAATGTTAATGTGTATGAAGTTATAGAATAATGTTTGGGTTGTTTTTGTGAGAGACCACACAGTATAAACCTGTATGTTTCTGTAGTTAGCGATATTAACTGTGAAGACATTTTGTACAATTATCTATGTGATGTTAATATACAAATAGCTCATTTAGGTGCCAGACATTCAGCAAATCATATTTATATATAGCATTAGTTAAATCTGAAGAATCTGCCCATAAATGTCACATAAAATAGATCTCTGGTAATTATATAATTTTGGGCAGAGCCAGAGGATATATGAAAGGGAGACCGGAAGGAGCTTTCACTGATCACAAAGTTCATTCTACCACTTTGGATAATTGTAAATTACTGTTATTCTTACTTAATTACTGTTATAATTATTTTTACTCTGTAATGCCCTCGTGTGAATCATCCTCCCAGACAAATTTCAATGAACATATTTAGGAATGGTCTTGTGAAATATGTGATGAATCACATAAAAAAGGATATTCTTCCTCGAACTGAGGAACAAAAAGTGAACAAATATTATAAGGTTGTATATCAAGAACTGTAGAAACGGGGTTTGAGTTAAACTTGATAAATTATGAGGTGAAGAAAGTTTGAAATACAACTGTTGAAGGGAGGGGAGTATTTCCTCTATGAAGAGGGCCGAACAGAACATATTTCAAATAGTTTTACAGTTCCACAACTGAGGGGAGTGGTCTGAATGGGCTCAGAATATAACACATGAGCTACACAAGAACATAACCCAAACAATAAATCTGTTATCATCAAACAAATGAGTCCCAAGGACACAGAATAGAAAGTTAAATGAGACCAGGTCAAAGTCCTTTGTTACATTTTATGAAATAAACACTTCTGAGTGTTGAAGAAGCACAGGAACACGAGAGAGTATTATACAATCGGCAAAGACTGTGGAGTAAACATCTGTTCTTATTAGGCCAGTTATTGTACATTTGGTGCAACCATAGTGATATGGTTTAGGTAATCAGTACTATTTGTCATCTCAAACATTATAGAGGCTTTAAGGAAGGCCAGTGGTTTCCTACCCTCCTAAAAAAGAGAAGGGTATTGACTTGATTAAGTGGTGGGTGGATGTGTCGCAAACCAAAACCATCAAGCAGACAAGTCATTTAAAACTATAACGTGAGGCGATCTGGTGCTTTGGAATCCTGGATGTCTGTCTCTAGAGACACTGGCATTATTCTTTACATGTCCTGAAGTCATATTTTTGAGAAAGTACTTAATGAATTAATTCTCAGAGTCATGTGTACCATAATTACCATCTCTTATAAATCCACAAGTTAAATTAGATTAATGAAATGCACGTAAAATAATCAAAGCATTTAATTCAAAACTATAGAAACTAAACTATAATTAGATCATATTCCGAGAAGAAACTCACACCAAACTGCACTGAGGTGAAGGAAGAAATATCAGCAACTAAAAGAATAAAAACCAACAAAACCATTTTAACAAATGCTCATAGTAAACAAAACAACAGGTCTGGGGTAAAGACAACGTTTTACCTGTGAGTTTTCGGGGCTCATCCTGCTTTGCCTTGCAGGCAGAGCTGATGTCCTCAGAAAGAATGGCTGACATTTTATCACATCTTTACTCTGAGTTTTTCTCAGCATTTCTGTCTGCAAGGCTTTGTGCAGCCTGCTGAAGTCAGGGACTTGATGGATGATTTTTGGCTGAAAGCTGGGCCTCTCATCCAGGAATCCCAGCTTTTCTTTCCTGGTGCGCTCAGCGGTGCGAAGTTTCGGGCTGCCAGACACAGTAAGATTCTCACCTCGCACTGTTGTCTGAGCGGGGACTTGTCTGCAAAGCTCCTGGTCTGCACAGAGTTATAATAAAGTATAGTAGAGGATGAAGTCATGTCAGTGCATTAAGTGTATTAGAAATACTGTATACAAGCATACAATATGGCATTATATAAATCTGAAGAGTTGGGAGATTATGTTATTATTGAATAATCTTAAAAGGAAACATCACTATTTGGAGAGGAACCAGTGGCCCAAATACTGTTCTAAACTGGCAGGATATTCTGTCTGTAAAGTGACACATAAAGTTATGTTACAAAGAATTCGATCCCTCCATATTTTCACATTGTTTCTAATTATTATACCAAAAACCACACTAGCCAGCATCATCCAATCAGAAAAGGAAACTCACCTTTCAGCACAGATTCTGACGAATCTTTTACTTCTTTGTGAGGAGGTTTCCTAACGGTAGCAGCCTTTTTCTGATCTTGTGAGACTTGGTTTAGCATTGCTATCAGCTTTTCCTTTTTCTCCCTTTCTCTCTCCTGGAAGCTGAAAGGTTTTTGACTAGAAAGCAAAAAGTTCCTCCTCTGCTCACGGCCCTGCTTCCTCTCCTTCTCCCTCAGTTCCACCATCTCCTGATAGAGGGGCTGAATGACATCGCTGGGGGCTGGGAGAGCGCAGAATTTCTTCAGACACTCAGCCTCGGCATCCTCCTCTTTGCTCATCTGTGTTGTTTTAGTTAAAGCTAACCGCTCACACTGGTGAGTCCTGGTAGCTGTCAGCATGGAAGTCCTGACTGAAAAATGCTTCCCGTTTGTTGGAGATACCCAGGCTGGAGCAGATGCGTTAGACCTCTCTGACTGTCTGGGACGGTGCACTTTCTCTTTGTCTGAGGTCAGGGCAGATGTAGAGGTAGATCTCCTCATTCCCACATGTCTAAAATAAACAGTGAAGTTCTTTAAGCAAATAGATACAATTATAATTATAACAAAACATACATTTGAAGAAACCTACTTGACCTGATGGTTCAGTTCGTTTTCATCACAAGACACTTGGTCTGTTGACAGCAGAGCGTTCTGATGAATCCTCTTCTCCAGCTCCTCTCTCTGTGTCCTCTCTGTCTCCTGCAGCTGCTGCCTGAGGGCCTCACTCAGGGCCTTCAGCTGCTGCTGGAGCATTAACTCTGATCTGAGTCCATCTTCCAGCAAGGTCTCTAGCTTTGACATATTTCTCCAACATGTGACACTAACAAAAAACAACAACAAATAAATAAAACAGGGAGAGTAAAGTGGAAAAAAAATAGTCAGTGATGTGAAAGGTTGTTTATTCCTACAAACAAATGATTCTTCTGTTTTGAGTTAGTGCTGAAATTAGCGCTTCCTATGTTTCCATATAATTTTTTTCGTTTATTTATTTCATTTTTTTAAATTATTACTTTAGTGTACGTTTCCAGCACAAAGTTTTACATAAAATAATAAGATGTGATCTGTGACAAAATGATACACATTTCATGATCAAAAATAAGCAACCATAAGCATAGCATAACAACCTTTAAAGACATGTGTAGACACATCAAAACACACACACATACACGAACAATGACAGAAAGTATTAGTCAATTAATTGATTAGCTGGTGGACAGACAATTAATTGGCAACAATTTTGTTGGTTTTGGTTAAAGGGTTGATAAATGAATCGAAAAAATATCATCAATAATTATACAAATCGTTGGTTGCAGTTAGTTGAACCATTTAGTATTTCAGTGCTTGCTAAAAGTTACACACATCAAACTCGCAGACGACTCCACCTCCAGTCTGTGTAAACGGGTTACCATGGCAACCAGACCTACGCGCTCTGTGTAATGCCGATTTATATGTATTGTATCCAGCGTCAGTAAGCTAGCTTGCTATACGTATTTACTTCGATACGTATTTATTTTTTGCCACTTAAAAGCACATGATGAAATGGAAATGGAAATTAACGATATTCAAAGGGGAATTAACAACGAGCCGCCAACCTGGTAAAAGACGAGTTTTAGGAGTGTTTCTTGGCGTCGCAGCGTCTTCCAAACTCGTATATCTCCACTGGCGCGACGCTCTACCGCTTGTTTGGTAAGATAATATGGTCTGTTGTTGAAATAAACTTGACAATCTTTATATTACACCTGAGACGAAGCAAGTGTGCTTTACATCCACTCACTCCTCAGTTTTGGTTGCATTAGCACTGTTGGTGGACAGAAGCAGAAACGCCAACTGCGTGAGACGTTTTCTGTGATTGGACGCGAAGCCGGAAGTACTTCCTCAGTGGCGCTTGTCAACACAACATGGCTGGATTACAGAAGGGACGCGACTGACGTTATTAGGACACTTTCAAGGGGAAACGTCTGTCTGATTGTCATATGAAAGTATCCAGGCTTCAGAGTTGGACTGGTTTCTCCGGCTTATTTTGGGGCTTGTCCCATATGAAGACAGAGTGAAGACAGTATCATGCACAAGATCACAAAGGCGACACTGGCCTTAAACGGTCTTGGCCGGTGTTGTATTGCAGAAAGGCATTTATCTGCTATAAAAACCATTAGCCGAGGATTAGTGTGTGCAGGACATGGGGACGAGCATCGCAAGAATGACGTTTATGATGTAATTATATCCGGAGGAGGAATGGTTGGATCTGCAATGGCATGTTCCCTAGGTGAGTGTGACTTGACCCATAATTGAATGAAAAATGAAAAATAGTGTTTTCAGAACTTGTCCCCATCCACCCAAACCTGTACCTCTTTAGATAAACCCATACAAACTGTGATAATCACTCTAAAATCTACCAAAATGTAAACTTTGTTATACAATGGGGAAATCAATTTGTGATACCAGAAATACCTAAACACTCACATCTCCACCACAAGATTTGAACAATGCATGCTTCTGTAGTAATGCTGCTTAGACCCAATCTTATATGTCTGCTACTATTTTTTTTATAATGTTTGCATGATTTTTGACAGGCATGGATCCCAACTTGGTGGGTAAGAAGATTCTCCTGCTTGAAGCGGGCAACAAGAAAGTGATGGACAAGGTCCCAGACACCTACAGCACCAGAGTCAGCTCCATCAGCCTAGGCTCTGCCACCCTCCTCAGTGGTACAGTAAACACTTACATTACAATCTTTTTTTGTCTTGTTGAAAGACTTTTTACATTTAAAAGGGCAGTTTCACCACAGACAGGAAAGAAATCAAAACGTTATTTCTGTGGTGATTAGCTTCCTTCCTGTGAGAAGCGTCCTGTTCCTATAGACTATTCCTACAAGGTAAGCCAGGGATCAGACACTGTCCAGTCACCCAAGCTTAGCAGGGATCATATCTGACCTTAAATGTTCCTCATGTGATAGGTCGCCTGGGATTCTTCCTGACACTATTTCTTTTATTCTAAGGATGTGAGTTGTTCTACAGCACCAGACTGTAGTAACAAATATCTCTCTCAAGTTTAGAGATTTTAGCATCCAGTTAAAGGGAGAGTTTGGACTTCAGCTGGACTTGATAGACTCATCTGTGAAACATCTTGCATGTCCTAAATCCTAGATCTCAGTTCTAGAATCCATTAAAATAGCTGTCAGCAGTCCAGACCTGTGCATTTTGTTGTTTCAGGCCTTTAGGATACCTACCTATATGTGCTGCAGTGGTGGAGGAAGTATTTAGATGCTTTATTTAAGTAAGTCTTTTACATTTGAGGTTGTCCAAATAAAGTCAACTAAGTAGTTCAGTGATAATAGCATGGACAACAACAATGCACCATGATAATATTATTAGGAACAATTATCTTTGTGCAGGCCCCAGTGAAAGACAGAGAGGCTAAAGCTTTGCTTAACATCTTGAATAACACCCTTCACTCTGCTCTCTTTCTGTACCATTTATTGACTTTACAGTGTTAGCCCTTTTATCTGATCAGAGACTTTATCTGAATTTGACACTTGAAATGTCTATAGTGTCTGAAAGGAACGCCGTTTATTTGAAACATTGTCCTCTCACTGGCACAAGTGCAAAAAGTAAAAGGTAAGAACTTGTGCTTATTAAACTCTCCATCACAGAATTTTCAGACTTCACTGCATACCTTTTAGAGTAATGTTAGATGGTGTTTTAAATTCTTATTGTATTGTTTTTAAGATAATTAGTTAAGATGTCGCCATACCACTTAAAATAGTGTATGATAAAGTTCATGCAGCACAAAAGCAAACAATCAGTAAGAGATTATTGATTGCTTTTCAGTATGTTCAGTCTAATCTCATCATTTAGTTTGAGTCTTTCTTTAAAGACTTTAATGGATCCTTTCTTGAGCAGAGGAAAACACATTCACATTACTAGATTTGCGCCTGGCTGTTGGTCCCAGTGCCATTTAAATTCACCCAATTCACATTTTGACTTGTATTATTGTATGAGCGTGATAATTAATAATACATTGGCATACACTGTTGCATTAAATTAGTGCTGTAATTGTTTTGAAATGTATTTGTGCACACAGGCATTGGAGCTTGGGAACACATCACAAATATGAGGTGCAAGCCCTACAAAAAGATGCAGGTATGTTCACTACATTACGTTTTGTATTCTTTTTAAAATCTTTGCAACATGAGGGAACAGTAACTCCACTTGTACTGCTATGTCAATAGTTCAAAAAAGTTTAAAAAACAGATCCTGCTGCAGTACTGAGCATCTCCTAAAATCCTTCTGTAACACAACTCCTTCGTTTTTCTTCATATGTCCTCCAGACTTTGTAATTTACAGGCACACTATGTATTTCTATCATCCACCAATCATAGCACCATACAATTTGCGGAGAGAAAAATCTGTGACACTCAGCCACTGCTCAGTCATTCAGCTTAATGAACAAGCAACACAATACTGTATCATATAATCATGTCTATGGTATGTAATTGTTCACATTAAAATGGCAAACAGTGGTTTCATATAACATGCATTTTGTTCATTCCGTTGTGCAATTTATTCCCTTTCAGTAGCTCTGCAGGCTCTGTGGCACAAGGAATGTCAAAGAACACAATTTATATTTAAAAAAACAAAGCAAAAGGCCATCTCCTCGCACATTCAAATACTGGATGGCTCTCTGACCAATGCAAGTTTTATTTATTAAAGCCATGTTTTCTATGAAAAGTAAATCATTTTGACATTTTCAAATTGGTACTCATTTCTCACATCCTATAATTATGAAGATTCATATGAACAACGGGAAGAACATGAAAGATTATGAGAGTGGCTGTTTGCTGCAGAGTGAACCCGCTTTACGGCTGTGGGTGCAGGCCCGGCCGTCTTGTAAGATGTGGTCGGTGTGTACCAAACACTCGACCGCAGGGTTTCTCTCTGGGCCTAAGATGTCATCATGCAGTGCCTTACAGTGATTATGGTAGTGTACCTCTCCCATTATACCTTCACTCTGCTACCACTGTTTTGGCTTGTTTGCCCATTGAATCTCTCAGTCATATACATCTCCAGCCATAGCACTGCTACGAAAGTATGCACTGCAGGTCAGCTCTAAATAACCTTCTTTCCATGCAATAAAATGCTCTTCCACCTTAAATGTCCAGTAAGCATTGAGGGTTTAGATTTTAAACAGAAGGCAAACCGAGTTTTTGCCATCATGGCGTCATTTAGCCCACATTTCTCTTTATGAAGTTGCAAGGAAGTGTATTGTTTAAATCTTGCACAGAAAGTATTTAGTAACCTATTCTACCCCAAAGCTGCATTCGCCCCGCATTAAACAAACCCAAAACAATTTTTGGGTTGGTCTCAGTAAATCTTTCTGCCCAACCACTTATCACAAGTTGCAAACGCACTGCCATTAGTGGTTTTCTGTAGGGTATATCCCCGTACTTTATGGCAAGTCTGTCACCATAGTTACAAGCCAGGAGAGGATTAACCTTGTACAAACACTTTTCACCCCCTCATGTTTAACTAAAACGGTGCTTTCAGGGTTGGAATTACAGTAGCCTAAAACTATATCTCATTCTGCCACTTTTGGCTTGCGGGTAAATATTGACTCACTCTTTGTGTTCACAAACATGTCATTTGTTATTTGCGTTTCCACGAAAATGTTAGCAAAAAAATCCACATTTGGACCTCTACCTCAGAGGGCTCTATTAAGCTGGAGTCAGCCGTCCAGCCAAAGGGGTGCTGGTGACCCTCATGGCTCTGGGTTTGATGTATGTAGGTCGTGCCAACCTCCAACAGCAGCTAACAACTTTGATGTGTTCAGCTCAATGAAGCGGCACATCTCTGCCCAGCTATATATAGGGAGAGGGGATACATTAAATATAGAGTTGTAGGCCGCAGGAATAACGGGTCTCTCATTTAGGTTTGGGATGCTTGCTCTGATGCCCTGATCACTTTCGATAAGGAGAACCTGCAGGACGAGATGGCATACATCGTGGAGAACGACATCGTTGTGGCCGCACTCACTAAACAGCTGGACAGTCTGTCCGGTAAGAATAGCATTCATGATTAAAACATGAAGCCCCACACATTTGCAGTGCTCTGTAAGACGTCTTGATTCCTGTTCCATCTGTCTAATGGGAGCCGAGTCTGGCAGCTAATGACACCACATTTATTCCATCCTGTCCCCAGGTTTTGTTTATTTGTACTCTCTCCCGGTGACTGTTTTTAAAGACAATTTAAGCTCTTGGAGCCATTCATGTTTTTCCTGCAATTTCAATCAAAACCTCACATTTTGGGAACTGCAGAGTCCATCTGAGGACACGTGAAGTGGTCCAGTGACCTATTTAAAAATGCCATGTGCTCCCAAGCTTTGCCACCTCTTAAGACACTAAAGCGCTGACGGTGTATAGTGCTGTATTGCTGTTGACATAAGGCCAACTTTTGTGAGGATCGCAAATGAAACTTAGCACTGCAATGTGCTTGACAGTTAAAGTGGCATTTATATGAACAGTTTTCAACATTTTTGCACCAAACAATGAATGTGTGGTCACAGCACGTTTTTGCCTCATGTGCCTCCCATTTGTCTGCCTCTCCTCTCTCCTCTCATTTTAGCCGTGGTGTTGTTATGCTCACTGCAGTACATGAAAAGTGTGCTCTGTGCCAGCTGGTTTCAATGTAAGCCTGAACTTCAATCACTGAAAACCCATATTTGACATTCATGTTCAGGAACCAGTAGCCGTTCTGTGGATGGGTCCTTCTCCAAGTCGACGTGAGCCAGCGTAGCTCAGGATCCTTTCATGTGTGGGGTGTCCAGCTGCTGATATTTTAGGAAGAGGGGCAGTTTTAGTGCAAAATCTAACAAGCTGGCAGCACGTGCAAAGTGTGGCGTGGTGTTCTTGTAGATAAACACTATTAGTTTGTGCAGTGTGGCAGGCCAAGACCATTAAGAAGACTGTCAAATGTGAACTCCGGCAGCTACCATGTGCCAGGGAGGAAAACCAGTGGTGCTTTACGAGGTGGTTTATAGATCTTCCACTGCTTTGGCTGCAGGCAAACCATCCTCTCGTTTTGACGGAAAAAGCAGCAAAGTACTGATTTAGTGTGATGATACACATGACCAAGATTGATCCCTTTGTTGTGAGAGAGTCACACCAGTTTTATTTTAAGAACCACTGCTTTTTTCCCTTTTCTGTCGCCTTTGTAGTCACCAGTTTTATGTCCTTGTTGTCTGCTAGATAACGTGCAAGTTAAGTACAGGTCCAAGGTGGTGAAGTACGTGTGGCCCATGCCCCACCAGGCAGCAGACTCCATCCCATGGGTCCAGGTCACTTTGGCCAACGGAGAGACTATTCAGACCAAGCTGCTGGTCAGTTTGATTCTGTCACACAAAACATAGATGTTTGTCAGTTCTTGTCCTTTTTGGGGTTGTTTTTTTTACCGTTTTCCTTTTTCTCATCTGTTTTTTAGATCGGTGCAGATGGACCAAACTCAATGGTGAGGCGGGAATTGGGGATACCCACAGTCAAGTGGAATTATGACCAGTCTGCTGTGGTTGCTGTGCTGCACCTATCAGAGGTGAGTATCACGTGCATAAAGTTTAACTTTGTTAAACTTTACAGCCCACATGTTAAAGTTCAACATGTGTGCTGTGCCATATCCCCATGATATTTTATTTATAATTTGCACACTCAAATATTTAAGCAAACGTTATTGTATGTAACTGAGTGAATTTACTCAGTGTTTTTATTATGATAGTAATTTAAATGTCACATCTGTCAGCATGCTGCAAACAACCCACTTACCCTTTGTAATATCTTGTTTTTATGTGCAATATATGTAATTAAAATGTATGCCATACAATACAATGCCCCAATATTTCAGTAGGATATTTAATTAGATTAAATTTATTTGTTGGACAGCCCACGGAGAACAATGTCGCATGGCAGAGGTTCCTCCCAACTGGACCCATTGCAATGTTACCGGTAATATATCTGCATTATTTACTGCAGTACTTTTTTTTTTTTCTTGCAAAATATCCTTCTGTCACATAAGTATTTGAGAATGCTTCAGCTTCGATGCTCTGTGCAATGCAGCTGTCGGACACAGAGAGCTCTCTGGTGTGGTCAACCAGCCATCAACTCGCAGAGGAGCTGCTGGAGCTGGACGAGGAGAGCTTCGTCGACACTATCAACTCTGCCTTCGTGAGTCTTGCTCTGACCTTTAAACTGCTGATGTTGTGTTTATAGTCAGATTCCACATCTGTCAAGGAGATATTGCAACACTTCTATATTTGTATGCAGTGTGCTGTATGTGGCAGGGGTTCTCCATAGACTATAGACCATAGACACTCACATGTTGAGCTGTTTTTAGTGACTCATACAAACAATTTTGTCATTGTTTTTCCGAACTTTATACAATACTAATATTTCACTATCCATTTTTTTTTGTGTGGAGAAACTCCTTTTTCCCAAGCTGGCTATTTTTATGTGGGCCCGCTGATGGACGGGGTCAACACGGTTGAGTCACGTTTTGGTTTCAGGCCTGGTTTGCTAATTAAACCTGTGGTCTCTCAGTGTCGACCATTACTGCATGGAATGTTTTTCAAACAGAGCTAATTCAACTGCATAGCCCGGCCGGCATCTTCTTTTAATTAGCTCAGTTCCCAAAGCCCTGCCAAACCAGTTCGTTAGGGAGGGGAAAAAAAGCACTTTCGCTGGCCTGGAGTTCAGCTTTGCTCCTATGTCAGCTAATTTCTTTGTCCACTCAAAGGGATGATGTCTGTATTCCCTCTATTCTGACCATTTTTCATTCTCTGTGAATATGTCTCTGTCTTCTTGCCTGTCTGTATGCACACCAACAGTGGAGCAATGAGAACCAGTCGGAGCTGATTGAGACGGCTGGTTCTCTGTTCCGCGGCGCCCTGTCGGCCATCATGCCGTCTGCAGGTTCACCTCGACAGCTGCCCCCAAGTGTGGCAGGGATTGGCCCAAAGACCCGGGTCATGTTTCCTCTGGGTATGGGTCATGCATCAGAGTACATCAGGCACCGGGTAGTTCTCATTGGGTAAGATAGTCATAATGAAAGTAATGGCCTGCACATTAACGCTTATACATTTTTACTTCACGTGTAAGGGACATTTTGATCTTGCACATTGCATAAAATAGCAGTCTGTGAGGGATATGTTTGTCTTTGCAGGGATGCAGCCCATCGTGTCCATCCTCTGGCGGGCCAGGGAGCCAACCTGGGCTTTGGGGATGTGGCTTGCCTCACACAGCTCCTGAGCCAGGCGGCCTTCAACGGGAAGGACCTGGGTCAGTGAGAACTCTAAACTGACACAAGCGCTGTGACCATAGCACAGTGGTTTCCTCTAAGTTCTTTTCCATAGCCCCATCTTAAACGCATGCTCTTGATCCGAATTATAAAAAGCATCAGCTTTTCCGGTAACATTTATTTGATGCTTTTTCTGTTTGTTCGGCCAAGAACAAAGTTGCTTTTCATAAAAGATGAAATCCTATTATGAGATATTGTGTGTACTTTTTTCCTCTGTTAAATGTTTGGATGTCAAAATAGCACCAGTGTATTGACTTAATGCAGAAAACATATGACTGACATACACAAGCTTAAACCCTGTCCTCATTTTTTAAACTCCCAGTTTTTGTTTGTTTGTTTGTGCAGGAGCAATGCAGCACCTGTTGGAATATGAAACTGAACGCCAGCGACACAATCTGCCCATGATGGCTGCCATCGACCTCATGAAACGCCTCTACTCCACTAACATTGCCCTTGTTGTTCTCCTACGCACTTTCGGTCTGCAGGCCACCAACATGCTGCCAGCACTGAAAGTAAGCTCCCACTCTTTTAGCTTGCACCTCCAAACGTACCAAAGTACATCGCAGCAAATTTGGCCATCCCTCAGATAATATCAACCACCTGATAATATCAACCTAAGCTCCGCCTGCACCCTGACCCCACCCTGCGTCCTCTTTTCTGATTACACAGAGCTTTACTTTAGCGGTGTCTATAATTTCCAGGGTTCTGAACCTAGTACTATGGCATCTAAGTTTAGCCCCAAATTTTAGTGTTACCAAAAGTGTGTGGGTGGGGTGCAGGCCCGGCCCCAGGGCAGCGGACAGCGGTGTTGGCTTGTGTTTTCACACTGCTTTTATTACCGACCACTCATGTGAAATGGCTTTATTCCCTACTAAGTGATTCAGACCAACACAACTGTAACTGGTTGTAAAGGCATTTCACTATGGAGGCACAAAGCCCTAACGTGACATTTTTTCCATATTAAATGTTGTGAGTTCACTGGTATAGAGGTCTGCAGTGCCACTTGCTTGTAACAGGCTTTTAGTGAGCATGATTCAAAGGTTACAGAGTTTCTCAGTTGGTGTCTCTTTTGCCTCTGCAGGAGCAGATCATAGCATTTGCAAGCAAGTGATGCGTCCATCATGCAGTGGTCGTTGGTGGATCTCCAGAGACTGTGAGCTTTAAAGGCTGTAAAAATTGTGAATGTAAAAAAAAGAAACAATAAAGATATATTTTACTCTTTTGTGAGTTTTTTTCTCTTGTGTGTGTTTTGGTGCAAAATAAATCCACATCAACAAATAGTACATTGCAGCTGTTCCAAGTATACCATAACATATCAAAAGCACAAAGACTGTGGATTTTATATTAAAATCAGATGCAGATACATTTCATACACCAAGTACTAAATTATCCATGTATAATATATCACATCTTCAGGATATGATATGTTCAGGATGTGATTTGAAGATATGTGAAGGGCTTCAGTCTCTGATGGAGCAAACCATATGCAGACTGTCATAGATAATGTCATGAATCCAGTGTTTGCACAATTTGAAAAAAATATTTTACATTGTAGAAGTCTCTCAATACAAAAAATATAAATACACAAAGTACATTTTTTATGTTTTATTAAAACATGTATAGTATACACTTATTTCACTGGATTTAATAAAAACAATTTACATATTGTCAGTCATCAGGTTATTCATACTGATGAACATAGAGGCATTTCTGAGAGATTGTGCAGCATATAAAGTTTTTGCTATGTAAAAGCACTTCCTGTCAAAAGATTTTCCTAATAAAAGTTTACATTATGTATATACAGCAGTAGTTATTGAACATGTTGAATACTGAAAAGACAGAAAAGGCATGGCTTAAAGAGCAGTTACACAGAAAGTTCAAGAGTTAATATTGGATGAGGATAATTCAAATAGTCTACATTAGATAAACTTAATTATTTAAATATTTGTACAGTTCACAAGACAAATGACAAACAGAATTCAACATTACTAATTATTATTTTAAGCAAACTGCAACAAATGAAGTGAGTTGTGGGTTTAAAACATTTTACATAATTACTGTTTACATTTTTGCTGTATATAATGGCTATAAATTAAGTTGATGGGACTATTGCTAGTCTAAAATACAGCTCAGACCTGGGGGCCCTGCAACTTAGCCATGCTTGGTATGGTATTTTCCACTCTAGACAAAACAAACAATAATGGCTTGAAACTTGAAAATACAGGCATTAACCTCAAACATGTAACAGCTATACAACACAGTCTATGAGAGGCATCTCTCCACAGCACTCATTTCCCCCTCCCTTCAGTCATGGTGAATCCAACACTACTTGATGAATATGTACAACTCTTTAGTCGAAACATCAAAGCAACTGATCATGTCTTGGCTACAATATCTGCAATTAAAGTGTTATGTGCAAAGTAGAAGAGAAGAAGCTCTATGGTTGTCAGCTGTTCTATTTCCATGATGTCTAACTTGTCAAATGCTAGGGGCAAATTAATTAGGATCCTGTAAAATAATTTCCTGCTAGAATAAAAATTAGATTAATTTACAAGCATTTAAAATTGCAAGTATGGTTGCACTTCCAGCAACTAGTCTCTGAATAAATTGCACTATACAATGCACACCAGGACCATAATAAGTGCCAAAATACCATGACTGGTTGTATTGCTTCTAAACTACCCTCTACACACTTAACAGGTAGGTGAGAAAGACATTTCAGATCAGACACCCATAAGGAATCAAAAATGTAAACGTTTTTACAAAAAATATAGTCAGCTCACCATTTGTGAGCTCAACATACAGTAGAAATAGCTGGCCTTATAAAAATATAGTGATTTCTTATTTCAACAGTTCTCAAAGTGTTCGCAGGGTGCCGAGGTTGAGGAAAAAGAGGAGGGGCGTGGAGGGTGAGGAAGCGTGGAGGGCCCGGTGTGCGCCTGTGAGGGGACGGGCTGATTGATGGTGGACGGAGGAAGGGAAGCCCCACAATGACAGACTGTCACTCTTAGTGCTGGCTGCAAAGACAGCAAGCTGTTCTTAGTGGATGTTGAGGTTTCTGAAGTAGTCAAAAATGGCCCCCAGGGCCCAGCTTGTCTCCACGTTGTTCACCTTCTTGGCTAGCTGTTGAACAGAGTGACAGGAGGGGTCTCCATTAAGGCCACAAAGAAACACACACCTTTCCTACACCTCCTTTCATACTGACTTGAAAAATCCAACATTTAAGTCTCGTGAAATACTGTACAGACAGAATATGAAAGTTTTGTCATTTAGCTTTTCATATTTTACATCACTTTACCTCCCACATTCACTGTCCACAGTAACCTGGCTTTGATTTGCTCACCTGCAGCACAGTGCTGTCCTTGAATCCAAAGCCCTCCTTTAGCAGACATGTGATATATGTCATATCCATGCAGAGGAAGGGGCTGATAGCTCGGTATTTGGTCATTTTGTTGCACACTGCAAACACAAAAAGCCACAGCTTTCAGACACGATTTTTAACATAAGTTTCACATGACATTAAAATAGGCATTTGACACACGGAGACACCTTGCTGCATCATATATGATGTAGTTACGTTCCATTTATTAACAAACAAAAAAAACGGCACCTTTTCTAACTCCTGTGCTACATGATTAAAAGATGACCTTTCTGTTTTGGTTGGCTGGATAAACAGGGAGGTGCGAGGGGAACGGCTGAGGGTCAGCACAAGGCTGCGGGTGGGTGGCAGTGTTAAACAGCTCAGTACACATTTTGTGTGTTTCAGTATGTGTCAGACCCCAGGTGGTGTGTGGCTGTCAGGTGCCCTCCTGCCTGGGCCAGACAGACATCTTCAGCTCAGCTGCCAACCAAGCCTGAGCCAGACTTGTTCCACGAGACCATGTGACAGTGTTCTCACAACACAAACAGCCTGACATAACACACCAACTCGTATAGCAAGTTCCTACTTGCTATAAATCTGCTTCTACATGAATATTACAACTGTCACACACTCAAGCTGATAGGCATGGTGTGTATCGGTTAAATATAGGCTACTAAAACATTTTATAGTGATGTTAACATATATTTACTCTATAATAAATTACATTTGTCTCATCATCCATCTCCATAAAACATTTAAGCAAATAATCGGTTACATTTTATTGTTGTAATAAATTCAGCATAAGCTGTGCCACTTTGGTGCAATTGTTCCTAGTGTTTGGACACAAACAAGGTTTAGTGCTTTTGCTGTTTTAGAGACCGTGTTGCATGAAGTTTCAGTGGTTATACTGATATAAATAAACTGTAAACTCTTACCTTCCTTGGCTCGCTTCTTAAAGTCCCTGACTTCAAGTGAACCACCTCGACTGCCCTCTGTGCAGAAAAAACAAGCGTGCAATTTGAATACCTATCTTGCGCAAAAGATGACAATTAGCATGACAGATAATGGCACTGGAAGGTAACTCTTTTGGTCTGTGCCCACTCACCAATGAGGCCAGACTCCACAGCTCTGTCGAAGTAGTAGGAGAAGGCGTAGAAGACGCTGCTGCCCTTCACTTCATAGGGCTGGTGCACTATTCCTTTGATTACCTTCATCACCTCATAGTAGCACAGCTTATAGCCTGCATAGCCTGAAGAGAGGGAGAGAGAAAGGGTAAATGTAGTTTTGTCAAAGAATTATTGAAAATGGTGGAGTAAACAATGAGTTAAAGGTGCTTGGATGCAGCGATGGTTGGAATGCAATCAGGAGAGTCAATTTGAGGTCAGCCAGGGGCTGAAGCTGGGGGCTCACCAGATAATATACATGGGAAGCCCCAGAAGGACAAGTTTCACACAGCCCCATGGGTATGGTTGGCTAAGTTGTGCCGGCAAAACCATGTGCTGACAAGAGCAGCAGTTAGTGCTGCCCTGTTGGGCTGACTATTTTTACCACATAATTGTGAGCGGTCCAGATCAAGCCACTCGTTACACAAAAAAAATAACAACTCAGGGACAAGCCCAGCATCTTTTGGCTACTTGACTGTGGTATGGGAGTGACTGCCTTATTTGTGAAGTTAACTGACAGTTTTCTTTCGTTTAAATACAAGGTTGACTGCAGTATAATTGTTCAAGAGGGAGGACAGAGAGAGAGAATGACAAAACATGCGTTTGGCACTAAGGTTACAGAAACTTCAGCGGGTAAATGTTCTCATGTGAGACTGTATTATACTGTACTATATTGTGTTCCAGAGTTGAGAAAGGAATGCACGAATTGCTGGATCCAAGGTACTGGGAAGGCAATCAAAACCTCAGTGTGCTTTTATCTTACCGTCTGGAATCCCGCTAACTTTGTAGGTGGTTCCTCCAAAAGTCACATCTTCTCTGAACTTTTTTGGGAGGCAGGAACTAGTGAAGACTTTCCAATCTAGACCTGGGAAAACAACAACAAGACACAGTTTGCCATCTCCCAATGAAAGAATGACACAGACTGCAAATAGAAAGGTGACAAAAGGTACTAAATACTCTACCGTCAGCTCCTAGTGCTCCAAGAGTTGCCAGTCGAGCCGCATAAAGTCCATTTCCAAGGTAGCTATAAGATGGTGACATACAATTATGGTATGTTTTTAGATAGATATGTATGTTTTACTCTACAGAATACTAAAAACATGAGTTTCCCTGAGCAAAATCAATTAAATCCATAGAAACTATAGCATCTTCTTTTTTATTTACCTGTGTGTGTAGAGTTGATATGTGTGGTTGAAGAGGTTGAACTTGGCAACATAACTGGTGGGAGCAGACTGAATTGTTTTCTGTTGGATAAACAACTACTGTTTAGTGGGGAGGGGTTTGTAGGATCATTTTTGAACAGACGTATTTACCACATAAAATGTTTCATTCACCTTTGACTTGGGAAGGAATGTGATCTGTGTAGATCCTCCACCCAAATCCAGGATGCCCACTGTCTTCCTAGTTTTGGAGTACAAGTGACCTGTGGCAAATAAGCTCAAAGTTAAACAGAAACTGGCCGAAGGAAACATAGGATAAGGTAATGTGCAATCTTGTGAATTTATCACCAGTTTCAGTTTGAATTTATTCCTTTTTACAACCACTAGCATCAGAGTGATACATATCTTTTTATACCTTTATGGTTTGAAGCTTAAAATTGTTGTTTAAAATAAATGTGGTGGTGCCATAACTGTGTGAAAAATATGGTGAAATTTTGCTTGTTTTTGCAACTTGTTTGGGGCCAGTGATTCAAGCTCATAACCTCAGGCAGGAGACATGAGTCTTTCACTGCCCGGCTGCTGTGTACACTGGAGCCTCAGATATGAGCCTCCTGACCACTAACACCACCATAGCAAAACACAAGCAATGTCTTACCTGTAAGGAAGTTCACTGTGACCCAGGCGAGGACTCCTGAAATAGCAAATGGGTGAATTAGTAAAAAAAAAAAAAACCTGAGAGGTTATTATAACATTATTATTATCGCATTTGAATGTGTTAAAGCTCAAAGAATAAACTTAGAACTGAAGATCCTTAAGCTGATATTAAAGTAGCAGAGTTGATGTAACTAACATGCACTGTTGCAGACCATCCCAGGTAATTACTATTGTCTTAGATGTCAAGTTATTGCGCTCATGAAATTAGGATAATGAATGGCACATACTGCATGATGAAACATAACATTGTGAGGGTGTCTTAATGAGTAATGTGGAGGATCCCACTAAATTATTGGGCGTGGGGCAGCAACACACTGGCATATTTATTTGTCTCATTGAGGTAGTAACAGACCTCTTGTAAAAAGAATTACGAGAGCAGTATTGTTTGATACATCCTCAGTGAATGAGACAGTTAAATCACCTGGTCAGACAATATCTCTGTCAAAAATAAGTTGTGTGTACTATATATAGTACAAATTGGTTACAGGTGGTATTGGTTAAAGGTCAACCTACCTTCTTTTGCTCCATTCATAATGGAAACGCTGTTGTTTGGCACAAAGAAAGGGGACTCATCAAACACCTCTTTAACCTGTGGAATAGATTTATCATCATTTCATTACTATTATCTACTGGATATGTGTTAAAGCAACACACTTATTACTCTACACACCCAAATACTCTTCTGTTGTTAAGATACAGTCTAGTCAGGCTCCAGAAGCCCGTTCTGTTTTAGATTGACAGATAACTCGACCACAAGCATGGCTGGAACAGTAGCCTGGATTTAATACTTTGAATGACAAATATGGTTACTCCACACAATCCCACAACAGCTGTTTTTTTGCAACATGATAGCCACCAAATGGGCAGACTTGCTGCCTTTTTTCCTGTGACACTTGTAAGCACTTAGTGGTTTCTCATCCCGCTCCTTGGCGGGACGGGTGGTGTTTGTGCCAAACTGTCTGAGGGCAGAGAGAAAAACGTGCCTCACCTCCTTCAGAAGAGCGATGGCCTTGTCTTCAGGCAGAAGACGGAGACCTGCTGTGGCCTTCAGGACCACTGGGGTCCACTTCCAATCATCCTCTGGCACTGTCTTCTTGGCAATCTTCAGCAACTGCCGGATGGTGTTGCCACCCTGCAGAAGAGATGGCAGTCAGTTACAGGCAGCTTATCAGGACGCATTTCATAATCGAAGAATGACATTTCTCCAGTGATCAAAGTCTTCAAAAATATATACAATTCATAGGTTGGTAAATACAGCAGACAAGTGTGGGCAGCAGTGACGGCATCAGCATGAGGCATTTTTGTAATTACACAGTGTTTACATCACATGAACCCAACCCAAAGAAAATCCCTGCAGTTTGGTGGTTTGCAGATAGTGATCTACTCCCTAATATACCAAATAATTAATAATAAGTAATGGTGCAAACATCATCACAACACACATACCTCCTCAGGGTTGTCCTTGTAAGCAGACAGTCCAGGCTTCACGGCATGATACATTTCATTGTCGAGAACTGGCAGCTCCACTAAAAAAAGAAGTCAGTGTCAGTGAACGGCTCGTGAACCGGAGTGCAGCACAGTATGTGATATTCTGGGATAACACAGATACTCAAGTACATGTAATTGCATGGCTTTTCTGTCACAACTCATGATATTTAGACTGTAGCCCTTCACCTACATCCTGATTCAGTTTTAGAGGTCTGTTTCCTACACAGCTGAGTCAGACAGGCAAATTAAAAGTCCACCTCAGCTACTTTTAGAAGCTGTATTGCCCGTGCACTGTGCTGGTGCATGTTTGTCTTTACACCACACAGTGCATGACCTAACAGAAAGCAGACAGAGCTGGAGCCAGCAGCATGTGCGAAGCCCTGCTATTGGTTTAGAGAGAGAGAGAGAGAGAGAGAGAGAGAGAGAGAGAGAGAGAGAGAGAGAGAGAGAGAGTGGTGCACATACCAGGGTCTTTCTGGATGAACTTATAGATGTGGATCCTGCTGCCGGTGCTCCCGGCGTCAAACATGATCCCGTAGAAAACCCGGCTCGTGTTGACAGGGGAGGAGGCTTCAATCACCGAATGGTAAACCTCAGGTGGATGGTAGGGCAAAGGTGCAGGGTGCACGACTTCGGGCACCGGGTGGAAAGCATCTGGGATAGGGTGGATGACTTCAGGTACCGGGTGGAACACCTCGGGGATCTCGGGGTAGTTCGGGACACCGGGCTGCGAGACTTCAGGCACCGGGTTGTTGACCTCAGGGAGGAGGTTTTCCGCGTTGGCGGAGTGCTCCCGGTAGCGGTAGAAGTGGGGGACGTAGCGGTGGTGCCGGTAGTAAGTCGCCTCCGCCAGGAGGCTCCCAGCCAGGAGCCACACGGATAAAGTGAGGAGCAGGTTCGGCGTGGCCATTGTTTTCACAGCCGGGGAGAAGAGACAGCTGGGTGGAATGGGAGAATTGAGGAGAAGAAGCCCCGCGGGATGCTGGAGTTAGGAGTAAAAGATTGACAGAGGCCCCGAAGAGAGAGCAGTGAAGATGGAAGGAGGCAGAGTGGATGCGATGCACACTCAGGACTGTCCGGTCATCTGTTTACAGTATATAAAGACATAAGGGCTTGGCATAGGGCCACACCGAGAACAGCCATCCACCAATCCTGTGGCGGTCCATCCCAGCTCAATCAGGAGTCCCCCCCCCTCCTGTGAGCTGAGCTGGAGACTGACTACCTGCCTACCAACAGCATTTCCTCTTTTTTTTTTCTTGGGAGGAGGAGGAGGAGGATTATTTTTGGTTTAAGTTTTTCCCCTCCTCATCTTTACTGGTTATTCTGGAGCCAGAAAATCCCCATAGGAAAGGAGAAAGGGGTTTATAAAGAAGTCAAAATGAATGGCTCACTGAAAAAAAACCCAAAAGAAATGGTCTTAAAATACGTTTTATGGGTGTATTTAAGACTTACATAGAAACTTGCCTCAGAAATTCCTTCACCCTGCAACTTTCACAACTTCACAAGCTGCTTAAATTAAGTGTGATGGGCCTACGTTTCTATGTGGCTGTTATAAAGGCACATCTGTAGACTTTTGAAATTACTGCAGTTTTTAAAAGGTAGCAACTCAGATATTACATATTTCTAATGTTTGCACTCATTTTTGGAACAAGCAAGTAACAATTGGGAGTTATAGAGGAAAGGAGAAATAAATTATACTCTTAAGTATTTTTGTAAGTACTGGGTACCTACAGTATAATTTATTTCACCTTTCCTAAAATTCCCAGTTGTTATTTACTTGTTCCTGTACCTACATTTCAGTACAGGAACCGGTAAGTAGGCCAGTTTTATATGTATTGATTTATACCACGAAATGACAAATTGTGGGAAGTTACCCTACAGTAAATTGTGGGCTGTATTATAAAGTGTTACCAGAAACCCCAGCTCCTATGCCAGAGCGGAAATGTGACTTGGTATGTATTGTAGAAATAATGGATTTTGGTTTTGTTCTATTAAGCATTACTACCTCTGCTAAATCATGTTCAGTAGCTGGAATGAATCATGCATGTATTAAAAATCTTTTCGTCCTCCCCATCATAATCCTACAATAATCACCACATTAAATCTACTGCTGCCTTTTCACCAACCTTAAAAAATGCAAATGTGACCTGCAGTCCAGCTGGCATACCAGTTGAAAGAATGTTAGCAATCATCTCACTCCCACTCATCCCTGTGTCAACCACAGGCTTTCCAAGGGAAAAAATATTTGGGCTTTCACAAGAAAATGCATGAAAAGCATGAGCGGCTGTTTCTGCGCTTTAGGTGGGTGGATGGCACGGCACCATAATCCATGCTGTATCAGCTAATGCTTTCTCATGTAATGTTCAGAGCTACTGGCTTTAGTGCAGGATGCAGAGGCATCAAGGATACCCCACAGCAGTGGAGCACAGAGGCACAGAATCTCGGAGACCTTACATGAACTGAGATTTGTACTGGGCTGTGATATTTTCCACCCACATTGTATCAACAGAAAGAGGACAGAGTTCTGAAACAGGAGGCGCTGGTAGTCTAGCAATTGAGGCATCCCTGGGGAACTGACCCTGCCCCAACCCTGACTTAACATGTGCTTATATGAGACTGTTTCACCTCATGCAGCAGGCGAGTGAGCCAGAAACCGAGCTGTCGGCCAGCCCAGTCAGGGGGGTAAGGCAAGGGCAGAGGTCCTGCAGATGGGCACTAGAGTGCGGGAAGTCCACGGAAAGGACAATGTGGGGAGGGTGGAGCTTGGCACCAGTGTTCACCCATCATGCCATTCCACTCCCAGGACACTCAACTGTGCAAAGCACTGTTCCAACACTGTAATTTGGACTAAAAATATTGGACTTTCTTTCCTCCTTCCTTTTTTCTAAATACTGTGGCTACTTTTTTCAATCCTGCAGCTCACCAGAATGGTCGTTCGCCCCTATCAAAGCGTACATGTGCAGGACCTCTCGCTGACTTGTGCCCATAGACATCCTGGATGCATGTTAACAGTGTGATGATGTGACTAATAAACCCTATTAGAAGTATTAATGAGGTCCTATTTTGTCTGGCGTGTTTTCATTTTGAAATCACAGATATTTTCTTGCTGTTAATGTTCAGACACATCCTGCGGTTATTTGGGTAATGTGCAGTCTGAATAGCTGCAATTCACCTTAGGCCATTTGATGCATGAATCATAGCATGTTTTAGCTTCAAACACACACCTACTTTTATATTGCCATAATAATGTGATGCAATGAACTGCCCTTCAAGTTAAATGTCACATGTATTTAGATTTTACAACATCAATGTTGAATATCCACTAAAATAGCATACAATAAACTTAACAAATCCAATGGAAAATCTGTATGTTGCCAAATCATGTTAGGATGTCATCCAAATATGCACTGCTATGGTATAAACTAAAGTACCCCTCTACAGCATGACACAGCACATTGCAAACACAGTGTTTTAAAACGAGACGTAGTTTCAGTACAAGTTTTGGTATTTTGTTTCAAGTTAACTGAAACCGTAAAGCATGAGAAGGGACCCCTTGCTTTGTAATCTGCACTGTGCAATATATCATTAATATGCTGCAATGTTACCCTCAGGAATGCCATGTTTGTGGGTGTCCTACCCCAAAAGGTCCATTGAAGAGACCCAAACCTTGTCATTACAATTCCAATGATAATGACAGCTTTGAAAAGCTCAGGGTTATTTCAGTTTTCTCTCCTAACTGTCATAGTAATTACCTTTAAATTTAGTCTTCAAACTCTGTTCATGATGCCAGAGCAGAGTGCGACCCTACATGATTCAGTTTACAGTAGCTACACCCAACACTTTTGCGATATCTACTTTTTTGTTTGATAAATAATCAGCACCGGAGGCTCTCAGGCTCCTGCAGAAAGCTAAACAAGATAATGGAGAGAAGTCAGTGGTTTTGAGCTTGAATTATGACCTGTGCTAACTTTACATTGTTTCTTCTGGATGAGCTTCTTCGAAGATGTAAGCCAACTGCATTTACGTTGATCTTTGTGGTTTTCCCATAACTCCAGCAAAAATCAACTGTGGAGATGGCAGCGAGTAACACATAGTTCTTTTCAGGACAACACGGACAATACTGCTGACAGGAGCCAGATGTATCTCATGTCATCATGTGGGAGGAGATCATGTGCAAACAGATCCTGTTTGATAGAGCCCAGCATGCAAAGACTATAATTACAAGACAAGTGACAAATACAGCCATTCTGTGTCAGTCCAGAGGCTGCTGAGCAGAACAGACATCTGTATCGTATAATGTCCCACAGTGATTGGTTGATTGATTTATTAAAATCTTTATACGGGAGAAACTCACAAGTACTCTTTTGCAGCAGGAGAGATCTAAAATGCAAAACTGCAACCGAACGTTAAAAGATGCAATGATAAACAAATGCTAACAAGGGTATTCATTAAAACAGTCACATTGAACTGGTGGTAATTTTTCAATGATTGAAACAAACTTGAGAAACCCATGAGTGGGTCAAGCCCAACAGTATTCTGAATGTTATTTCTAGGTATTCTGAGATCATTAGTCAATTAGTTGACTGACAGACAATTAATTGCCAACAATCATAATCATTTGTTAATTGTTGATTAAAACATTTGCTGGCTCTATGTCTCAAAGGTAAGGATGTGCTGTTTGTCCATGTTTTTTTTTTATCATTAACAAAGAAATTTTATATTTTCACCTTGTATTCTGGGAAATTCTGAGGGTAATTTTGCACTGTTTTCTGATATTTTACAGACTAAACAATGTATTAATTAAAAAATAATCAAGAGATTAATCAATCATGGCCAAAACATTGGTGATACAATAAAATCATCTTATCCTTCAAATATTGTTATTTTCATTTAAAGTTTAGTTCATTTTTATTATCATTATTCTCCAATAGCTTAATGATGATCTCTGTAGCATGCTTACCTGTTTGTTGCATACATGAACATACATTCCTGTATTTTACACACCGTTACATAACTGTGTATATATAGATTCACTGTATAATTACTTCCAATACTAATCTATGCACTTCAAGTAGAGCACCTTTCTACATTAATACAATGTTCTACAAGACAATGCACGGTATATATAATGGACTAGCACTAACCATGTACAGAATATTACCAAGCACAATTATTGTACATATTTAGAGTTAGAATATAGTCACCTATCTATCTAATTACTAGTAATTAAGATGATCAAAGGCCACAACACAATTTCCCTATTGTGTGTATCCAATGAGCATTGGATACAGTGTCCTGTGGCAGAGACATTTGACCTTTTCCTCGCTACAGCGTCTCCATGGCGACGCCACTACACACACATTCAAAGTGTGCCACAGGAGCTGGCTACTATTAGCCCACCGTTAGCCCAATTGTTAAAAAAAATAGCGTACAACTTCTTCTCCGTTAGGTAACAAGGGATTGTTTGCGTGGTATTTTAGCCAGTAAAAGTAGCAGTGATGCCGAAGAAGAAAGTTGCCAAAGTCAAGAAGGCGAAAGCCGGGTAAGTGCGTAGGCTACATTTTATTTCGCTGCACAGAGGTTCAAACTAAAACTTGAAACGCACGCTTTGCATTTTGTCACAGGAAAGGTAAGAAAGAAGGCAAGCAGGAGTCAAAGGCGGACAAGGAGTCGGACATCGAGAAGGCCAAGGCCAACGCCGCCCTGTGGGAGCTGAGGGTGCAGGTCACGGACCAGTCGCTCGCGCAGTATCGCGAGACTTGCCGCAAGTTGGCAAGCGCAAACGAGGAGCTCACCAACCACCTGTACCGCGCGGAGAAGGACACGCTTGACGTAACAGGCTTTCTGAAGAGGCAAGATGCAGCTAAAGAAGAGAAGGTCGGGGGGTAGCGTTAGTTTGTAGCATTTGTGCAAATGAACACGATGAATGGTTCACCGGTTTTAACAAACACATTTTAACAGATCAGTATGCTGCAGAAACGCCTCAAAAGTCAAGACGCACTGGCACGTGAAGAGCAAAACAAACTGGTGAGTTCATTTTAAAAACCCAGCCACAAGAAAAGAAATGCAACGTGAGCTTTCATTTGCCCCACAAAACATGCTCAATGTAGCATGTTCGTAGTAGGAATATGGCATTGCTGTGATTTACTGCTTAACTTAAACCTGTAGCATCTAAAAAATGTGCTGCGCTGTGTCTTAACAGCTGTCTTGTGTGTAATTATGTTGACATTTATTATGTAAGAAAACAACAACCAAACAAAGCCACCATAAAACAAAGAAACAAACCCTCACATTCCGAGTTACATGGTCTAATGTTATTTTAATCTATGTCAGTGGCCACAAAAAAAAGCATAATTTAAAAGTGCTTGGTCGGGGAAAAGCCAGTCACACTGTTGGTCTTGATGTGTTAACCATACATCACATGTCACTCAGATCCTTATTTGAGAATACCAGTTGAAGTTACATACACACACCAAAGGGACTTATTTGGACTCCTTTTATCCTCGCTGACCTCTGGTGCTTGTATTTAAGATCAAGCTATCAAACTGACATGACAAAATTCAAGCGGCTTTACTACAGACAAGAAAGGTACAAAAAAAACCTTTTGCTAGCAGCTGTTTTCCATCTCCCAGCTCTTACTTCATGCTGGTTAAATGGAGTCCAATAAGCTTCTGAGGAAAAAAGAGGCATGGTCTGGACCAACTTGAAACATCCCTATTTTAGACATGTATGGAACTGTCACATATGTCCAGTTAGGGGGGGGGAAATACTGTTGTGTGGTTGACTAAGGATGTGACTTCAAGACATGCTGTTTACAGCTCTTCTCTCATTGTGAGGTGATAAAATGCTTCATCTTGAAAATTGACTTAGCTAATGGAAACGACTCCCGTCAAAGACGCTCAGGGAACACAGATGGCCTGGCTTTTGTCTGAGGAGAGACATGATGAAACTTTCTGAGTAATGAGAAATGTAACTAATTATTCCATAAAGACTTTTTCCGATTGCAGTTTGAAGACAGATGCATGCGACACTAATCACTTTTAACCTGGAACGGGTGGAGATATATATTTTTCCTTTTTGGAAAGCTGACCATTTGATAGATCACACAGTGAAAATTGCACATGGTGCAAACCAACTTGCATAAATACCGTCGATTGGTGCATTGATGTGGATGAACGTATACAGAGCTATGTGAAGAATAACGATTAGGCTGAAAGTTGTAATCAGATGGTTGATAACCTCTCATTTAGTCGTCATGTACATGTTTGTGGGTGCGTGTTTCGTTAGTCTCTCATGACTTTGGTCATTTTGTCACATCTTTGCTCAGACTGGCTTTTCCACAGTAGCATCTTGAGGTATTTAGCCAGACTGATCTGTGCTGAAGTGGGTTTGTAAAGAGTATGGCCTGTGTGAACGTTGGTATAAAAACCTCTTCTTCCCTGTCTGATGCAAGCTATAGTATAGTCGTAGAATATAGCTTTTACAGTTAACGCATTCAATTGAATATGCATGTTTTTCATTCTGTGCATCTGTTTATATGATTGGTTTTGGCAGGTTCAAGATTACACTGTTCAAATCAGTGAGATGCAGGAACTGTTCAGAAAGAAGTCCAGTGACTTTAACATGATCCAGGGTGGAATGAAGAAGATTAAGGAGTTTCACAAGAGGAAAGCCCAGATGGAGCAGGAGCTCAGTGATGTAAGGGGCAAAAGAAAACGCTGTATAAAATGTTTACTATTAAAGAGCGGTGGTTCTTTTTTGGCAGGATGTTAATGCTACCAATAACCATACCCTTTGTATTTTTGTAGATTAGAGAAAACATGGATGTTGCTGACAAGGAGCACAGGGAAAACCTAAACAAAATTGAGTACAAATTCTTCAAAGAAAAGGTACTGTCGCGTCTAAAAGAATCACTTAAACTCTGATTAATTTTGAAGATAATGAAACAAAATCACAGTTAATCTGATTCGAAAATAAATCAACCAAGCAGTTAGTTGTGGAGACCTGGCAGCCTGTTCATGGACAGATGAGGGAGGATGTAGCTAGTGATTGATATTGTCCCCGGTGTGTTTCGCAAATTTCCCCACAGGCTCGTCTGGAGAGGGAAGCCGAGCAAACGATAGCCCTGGTAGTGGAGAAGGCCCACAATGAAGCCATTGTGTGAGTGTGTTTCCGCCGCCCCTTTACAATCTAATTTTATTCTCTAAAGTGCCCTTTGATGTGCTCAGAACGCAAAGGAAAAATAATTTACTCACACAAGTGTTTGTGTATAAATAAATAAATAAATATATAAATAAATAAATATATATATATATAAAACTAGAACTAATGTTATTTTCTTGACCACACTGTTTCGTCGTGTTCAGATAGTGTACATCACCGAAGCCAACGATCACATCTTCAGCCGTTCTGGAATGTGTGTGTGTGTAAACCATAGTTTATTACTTTTGGGGCCATCAGATGTATATTTCACCTCTGCTATGTTTAGTTATTTTTACAGCTCATAAAACATCAACATTGATACTGGTGTGGTCCTGCCCGTTTGGTCTTAGTGTCAGTAATTGATTTAATTTGGAACGCACAGAGCTTGTCTTTAAAAGTCAAGTACACCGACCCCGTAAATTCAATGTTCTGTGTAGGAACCAAGAAACTTTGAGCAAAAATGTGTGACATACTGCACATGGTCAGAACTCGGTCTCCTCACATTCACAGCCTTTACCACCTTGATTGGACATTTGTTTTATGCTACTTGCAACACTCCATTCAGGTTAAAATAAATCTTACATTTGTAGAAACGAAAATTCATAGGGACGTGTTCGTGATTAGAGAATACATTCCTCAGTGGCATTTTGTGTTTGTCCCGTAAATTCTTTAGGCAGCTGGACGATGCCTCGCGCTCTGTGTTCAAGGAGAACGTCCGTCTCAATGAAGCGCTGAAATATCACATGAAGGAGGCAGAAGACCTGAAGAAATTGGCAAATTCGTTAGCTAAGGAAAATGCCTCCCTGGCACTGGACAAGGTATGTTTGGACCATAGGACAGCAAACAGCAGTGTCACTATTAGGCAGCGGCAGTCCTTGGATAGAGACCATTCATCGCCATAAAGCCATTTTCAACGATTTCAGTTAGGAAACACTTGTCAGATCTGTGCAGAATATACTTCAGGTGGTTTTTCCCTTGTGTTGTTTACTTGTGCTGACCCTGTGTATTTTGCTTGTGGTACTACCCCTCCCCGTCCCCCATCTCTTGACTACTACCCAGCCTCTCAGTGGTCAGTGGTTGTGGTGAGTTTCCACTGGTGTATGGGTTCAAATTTAGTGGCTTCTCCATCGCAGTTTTCTGGCGCTGGCTCTTTAAGACAAATAAATATTGGGCACATTAATCTTACCTCTGATGACAGTAAATCAAGGGAGTAAATCCACCTTGTTGAAGTTTTGGCCACTCACTCAGCAACACAGGCCAGCACACAAACCATTATCTGTTCTATATTGGCACAATAATGCTTTCATTTTATTACTTTGCTCTTCTGTCTACTCACCCAGAACACGTCTGAGTTGATATTAAAGAAATATGCGGCTCAGGTGGATGCCCAAAAAATGGAGCTGTCTAAACTGAGGTCCAAGGTAGCTTTCCTGGAGCAGGCCCTAGAGCTAAAAGCTGAGGATCCTGAGCAAGACAAGAAGAAGACGACGCTGGTCAGGATCCAGGCCAGCCAGGTGGAGCTGGAGAAGCTGCAGAAAGTGCTTGCCATGAGGGAGAAGGAACTGGGGCACATCAAGCGGCTAGCGGGCACTGTTGTAGAGCAGCGCACAGAGCTGGAGCACTTCTTCCATGAGGCACTGGCTCAGGTAAAGCAAGAGATCGTGGCCAGCAGGCTGCAATACAAAAAAGAGGCACTTAAGGCTTATCGCTGGAGGCTGAGAGACGCCACAGCCGGAAAGCTGCAGTTCCCACCCATCCGCAACTTTCATAAAAGCCCCCACAGTACCAACTCTGTCCATTCAGACATGGAGGCAGCTGCAAGGTGGTAGGTCCACTCATCATTTCCATGACTTATAACTGTGTCTTTGTGATATTTTTAATTCCTTATGTTTATCAGCACCAAGTAACTATAATCTCATTCAGTGGCCGTCAAACCATAACACTCATGTTTCATGTTAATACAGCCATTTACAGTGTGTACAAGAGGTGCAGAACTAGAGTTTAACATTCATTTTGGTTTTATCCTCCTGTTTTTAAGGACTCATCAACCAGGCAGCAAAGTTGAAATCTCAGATCTCACTTGGGAGCAGAAGGAACAAGTGCTCAGGCTTGTCTTTGCTAAAATGAACGGGCAGAGGGAAAGGTAATAAAACCAAATAATTGTATTGTGTTTGTCTTAGCGAAAGGCTTTCTGGTTGCTTGTTTATTGCTCATTGACTTAATCCTAAATAATACTGTACAATCCTCGAGTAATCCCTGAAAATGGACTGAACGTTCTGGATTAATTACCTCTGAAGAACAAAGTGCAGTGACACCAAGCAGCAGTTCAGACTGAACCTCTAGTGACTCCTCCCTCTTTTTAATGTTATAAACAGCCATTTTCTCAGCAGAAGAGGATACCATAAAACATCAGTTAGGCTTCAACCAATTTTTTTTTCCATCCAGCTGCTTAAAAAGAATGAAGAAAGAGTCTGGGCACAATAGTAAAAATAGGCCCAGCCACAGAGTCGTGTGCTTGGAAACAAACATCTGGTCACGTCGATTTGCTTCCAGCCTATTGGCCCCTCTTCACGTGCACTAGCAGTTTTTGTTCTTTGAACGCTTGTGGTCAAAGAGCAGCTGGTAACATGATTTTCAGAGAGCAGTGTGCAGGGGATCTGGATGTATGGGGGTATGGCAGGCAAGAGATGTGTATTCACGTTAACAGTGGTCTGGCACCTAGTCCAGCAAAATAACACAGAACATTTGGCGACTCAAGAGAGTCAGTTAGCAGCATCCAAGTCCCATGTGCATCGTGTTGACCTAAGGTCACCCCTTTCCAAGACAGGCTGCAGGCCTGAGTGAGCAGACACCAGTGTGCTAAAACATGGCTTTTCACCGTGAGGTTCTGTGTTTAACTGCAACTGTGCATTTTCCTGATAGGAAAGCCAGCCAACATTTGGCTGTGTCTGCCTCCTCTGAGAAGAAGAGCCTTATTGACAGCGACGCTGCCGGGTAAGTCACTAAAAGAATGTGCGAGAATACAAGTCGTTCCTCGTCCTTGCAATTACGAAGCCTGTGCAGATTTATTGGTCCCACATTCCATGTTTAGCTGGAAAAGCATTGGCTGTGAGAACATGAGTGCCTACATGTGATTTATCAGACAGTTGCATTTTAGCGTTGCATAATGATGACTGTCTTCCAGAATTAGAGAGGAGCTCTCCCCGGTGACCTTCATCACCCAGGCGCCTGAGCCCGTTCTGCCCTCGATTCCAAACAGCCTACCGGAAATACACACCGCATGACCTCCGTGTGGCCTCGACGTCGCACATCACACTCGGGATTGTTTGCCTCTGCTTTGTACTCTTCCCACAGTGTCAGTCATGTGTATAGAAGTATACAAGATATTTGTCTGTGCTCATAAATATCTCACCGTGCATGTTTATATATGGTTTGTGAGTATTCCCTGTCATACATGAAGCTTGGTTGAATTCTGTCACAACACATTTAAAAGGAACTGTTCTGTCAAGACAGACTACTTTGTGATGATATTAAAATATGCACCAGATCACATAGAAAATCTATAAACATTCATTGGATGGTGGGTCAGTGGAATACAATGCAGTGTGTCCATGGCAACCTTCATTCCCTGTGATTTTACACTGAATACGAGAAAAATAAGAGTTTTACTACTGTTGTATTTGATGAAATGAAATTGATCCAGTAACATTGCCTCAGCTGTACAGATATTGGCCACAGTGGTTCACATTTACAGAGTATCTATACATACAAATCTAATATAAAGTCTTTAAAAGGGGGAGTATTATTTAATAACTTGTATTAATGAACTATTCACATTAAACATACAAGTCTGTTTTGTGTGTGGAAGAAGGGTGCGTAGGTCTTCTGGTTTATCAGAATAAACAGCAGGACCTGAATGGAATATTCAGCGTCCCATAGTAGGCATTGTAACCGCAGGCTTTTTCAAGGTGGCATCTTCAGCTTTCCACTGTGAAGTTACAGTTTTGATCTGTGTGTAGAACTGGATGCCCTGGAGCGAAAAAAAAACAACATTTATGTCAAAACTCTTCCATCTGTGTTTTTCTTATGCCTGTAACAATAGGACACTTGTTTATTTCATACTTGTTTTCCGTAGAAGTTCATGTCCCCTCTGAAGGATCCTCTTGATCCAGTAAAGGAGAACATGGGCAGTGGAACGGGGATGGGAACATTGACTCCAACCTGCAGAAAACAAGTATTTTCGCTTTCATTTCTATAAGTGTAAGCTTTGTAAAACAATTCTCCAGGATCCTTAATTGCTAGGATGAGTAAGACGCGGCTGATGAGAGATGTGGTGTATCCATGCTGTTTAAAAAACAAGCTTACATGATCGCACTAAACAAAGCTAAACCTGTAGCATATATTTGCAGTTTTGAAAGTGCAACATGCTCTTATGAAAGGGAAGGAATACTAAATAAAACATTTTGTTATGAAGGCAATAGAGGCATGGTATGGTTGGTTTAGAATGTTTGAAACAGTGGGAATAGGTTTGGACACACTGGCCTTTTGGCAAAGGTGCACGGAGGGAAAAAAAAGGAAAAGTAGATGTTTGTTGCATCGAGGTTTGGAGAGGAGTACAGCACATGGCCTGCACAGCATTCCCCGACATGTGAACAGCAAACACAGGGAATAACTAAGGCTCCACAGGCAAACAAACAGGCTAAAGGCTGGCCATATTTATGCATAAACGTTGAACAGGACCCTAGGAATCCCTTTGAGTTTAATTTAAGATTTCCCTCACCTTGAATACTACCTGAAAAAATGTCTTCATGTCCCCCTGTTTTCATTTAACAGACACATATTTGCTGTAACTATTTGTAATCTTGACTGGTGGGGAAGTGGAGGGATTTATTTTATTTTAGGTTCGGGGCAAACAAGGCTATACTTGACATGGAAAATAATCAGGGGTTTTTATGTGCGTGAAGGTTTTCAAAGAGAAGAGTGATGTGCTCCCTGCTTGAGATGCTGCACAGACATGACAGAGGGATGTGAATGTCTCCTTTCTCCCAAAACAGAGGAACACATTTGGCGGCTGCAGCCACTCACCTGGCCCACGTCCACCTCGTGAGTGTATTTGCGCGCAGTGGCGCCATTTGTGGTGAAGATGGCTGTACCGTTGCCATAGGGGTTCCTGTTGACCAAACAGATGGCATCATCCAGAGTGTCTGCCTCGAGGACGACCAACACAGGCCCGAAGATCTCTTCAGTGTAGCACTTCATCGCAGGCTGTGCGAGCGCACAAATGTGAAAAGTTATTTTTAAAAATGGTATTCAGATGCAAATACATATGCACATACAGATATTAAACCCACTTACGGTGACATTGCCGATGATGGTGGGACCCACAAAGTTGCCGTTCTCATAACCCTTGACTTTGACGTTTCGGCCATCCAGGAGCAGCTTAGCTCCCTCATCCACACCACTCTGGATCAGACTGCAGACTCTGTCCTTGGCCTGGGGAGAGATCAGAGGCCCCACGTCTGCACCAGGCTGGTCCCCTAGAAGGGCCCCAAAAACAACCAGCTATAAAGGTTATACAACTGTGGCACTCGAAGGAGGTAAGCACATCAAGGGCACTGACATTCAAATGTGTCTGTACCACATACACGCAAAAGCCAGAACGAGGGGCACCCTGAGGCACTCCCTCAAAAATGGATACTTATGGTTACAGGGAAAATCATTCTTCATTTTACTCCACATCAACTTCCTTTCTCAAAAGATTTGATGCTCTGAACCACTATTTAGGTCTGGGCCGCAGATTTGGCCACAAATTTACAGCATGGTTGACTCAACAAGCCCTCCTCTCCCCAGCTGACTCCAATGTGAAGTTACAACCGTGCAAAAGGCAAGAGGTGTGGTTAGGGCGGCGTGGGTGGCCCCCGAGATGACTAAACCTTGGCCCTCGGGGGCTCAGCGGAGAACGGAGGTGAAGGGCGAGGTGACGTGGCACGGTACCTGCGTTCACGCGCAGAGCCTTGGAGCGCTCCACCAGCTCTGGCAGCCAGCTCCGTGCCTCGCCCACCAGGATGGCTGTGGACAAAGCCATGCAGCGCTGTCCCGCTGCCCCAAACGCTGCACCCACAAGCTGGTTCAGAGTGTTCTCCTTGTTGGCATCAGGCATCACCACACCATGGTTCTTGGCTCCCTACAGTACATGAGAAGCGGTTAGCCTTCTGCTGTTCGATCTCCACTTTACAGCAGCTGGTTAGTCACAAGTGAGAACATAATATCAGGGAATTATGTACAAACAACCTACAAATTGAAGAGAATAAATTTGTTCCACATTTAATGCCATATGAGATTGATGGACGTGAATCAAGATAAATACATACATTTATAATTCACAGTTTGGCTCTTCAACAGTGATGCACAGCTGCAATCTCTGTCAGCTACAGAACAGCTGGCAGTGAGGAAACGCAAGAATCGGTTGGCCAATGCTGCCACCTTCTGGACATTTACAGTAAGAGTCAGACAGTACAGCTGATACGTACCATGTTGGACTGGACTCTCTTGCCATTTTTAGATCCCCTCTCGTAAATATACTCCCCAGCTTGGTTTGAGCCGACAAAGCTGATTGCCTTGATGGCCGGATGGTCACAGATAAAATTCACAGCTGTGGCAGAAAAGTCATAGAGACTGTATTAACTTAGACGATATCCTTTAATCACAGTAATTAATAACTGATATTTCAAATACTAATATTAATATCAAGTAATGATACCAATAAAATAATATCAGTTATAGCAAGTACAGTTATTTTTATATATTCTAAATCAGTTATGAAGTGACAATTGAAGACATTTACTAAGTACAGGTTCAAAATGCCAAGACGAGCTTGCTTTTTTTTTACACCATTAATTAAAAAAACATTTTAAGATAAATTGATTGTTTTGATCAGCTAAATGTCAGAGGGAAGGCTACACACACACACACACACACACACACACAAACACACAGAAAGGCAGAAGACTGATTGACTAATTTGACCGTCATTAATGTTAATGCTTAATGGCTATCATTTAAGAACCCGGAATTCTGTAGGCCTATGTCATGGGATCAAGTAGACATGTCCCAATCTCAGATATCTTCTTCTTCTTCTTCTTCTGCCCTACAATAATACAGTTTCATCATTCAGGTAACAGAGACCAACTCTTACCAGCGTGTTGGCCATGGATGATGTTGAGCGTCCCGTCCGGTGCACCGGCATCCTGCAGCATCTTGGCCAGCAGCATGGCACAGGCTGGCACCCGCTCCGAAGGCTTCAGCAGGTAGGTGTTGCCACACACCATGCTCATGGGGAACATCCACAGAGGGATCATAGCAGGGAAGTTGAAGGGTGCGATGCCGGCACACACTCCAAGGGGCAGGCGGAAGGTGAAGGTGTCCATGTCCTTGGTAATGGAGGGCAGGGTTTCACCGAGCATCAGAGAGGTGATGCTGCAGGCGTGCTCCACAACCTCTGCAAATTAAAAAGGAAATGAACATAACATGCAGCACATACGTTCATTTGTTTTGGTTTTGGTTTTGTTTTTGCAGATGTGTCAAGCTATGAAATAATTGGTCTATCTATTAATCAGCTAATCTGAATCAAACTGATTATATTATATTTGGAAGTGATTGGGTACAGACAACCTGCCTGTGTTCCATCTGTCTGTACATGAACGGTCTGCTTCACTGAGACAAGTATTGAGTGTGTTGACACACTGCAGACATCGTCTGGGCTTCTACACACAAGCTCCAAAAAGACGTTAGGCTTCTCCTTCAATCTACAGGACTGTGTCCTTAATTTGTAACAGCAAGTGTTGACACCAACACTCATCACAATGATTTATTATTTAAAATTAAGATGCCCCCCCCCCTTTTTAACATAAAATAAAATCTGTATTTGTGATAGTAGTGGGGAAAGAAAACTAAATCTAATATTTTTATATCAGGTTCAAAAAATATTGAATCCCTTTCCAAGATATAGGGGGATGGTAAAAATAACAGTGAATTAAATTATACAAACTTAACTTTTACCAATGCAAATTAATCAATAATTTGGTACCAGTGGAGTAATCTAGCTACTGTAAGAAGACTTAAGAGCAAGAACAAGTTTTACAAGTACAATCACAATAAATGGCTTGATAAGGTTCATACTTTACAGTGCAGCAATAAGAAAACCACGCTTTGTTCTGATTTAACCAGATTCAGAGCTAGTATGACAGTATATGCTGTTTATAGAATATCATTAACTATCCCTTTAACCATAAAGTAAAAGCTGTGTACCTATTTGTTGCCCTTTGTAAAAAAGGTCTGTGTGCGCATGTGTGTGAGCGAGATAAACTTACGCAATCCTCTGAACACATCCCCCTCTGCATCTGCAAGGGTTTTGCCCTGTTCCACTGTGATGGCCTTGGCAAGTTCTTTCTGAAATACAAAGCCAACTCTCATGTCAGCTCCTTTGTTTCCAGGTTTATATGTAATATAATATGCTACTAGAGTTTTTGTATCAAATGTAAACAGCAGGCTCTGAACTAATATGGAAAGGTTTAAAAGACTGATTTGCAAAAAAGATGTTACAGTTGTTAAATTTAATAAAAACAAGATGAACAATGCTAAATAGCAAACTCTTTTTCAGTTGCACCGAATATTTTCTGACCCTTCGACTTACAATGTTGTCCTTGATAAGCTGCTGATAACGCAGAAAGACCTGCTGCCGAGCCAAGATGGAGGTCTCTGACCAGGAGTGAAAGGCTCTGGAGCACGAGTCCACGGCAGCGAACATCTCCTCCTGGGTGGCTTTGGGTACACGGGAGATCACCTCGTTGGTAGCCTGCAGGAGAGAAAACAGGAGAAAAATGTACATTAATACGCTATAGATGAACTAGTTTCAATCAGCAGGGGCTGGTAAAAGGGTGAATCCTAGATATGTGGGCTTTCATACATCTGCATGTCAGAGTTTATCAGATGCAAACAACAGGATTTCCAAATTCAATCCTTGAGGACATATTTTAGGTTAAGTTATGACTTGTTATCCAAGTGTAACTGATGTCTAAGTACTACTTCTCATTGGCAATCATAGTTATTTTAGTATTATTCCATTTACTTAACACTTAAAATGTTGGGGAATTAATGTTTATAATTCTGATGTGACAAAAGATTCTGTGAATCTGCTCATATAACAAAGCCAATTACAAATTTCTACATTTGGAAATTTTACTACACGTTTGTACTGACAGGCACAGACCTGTATTATGTAACACAAAGCAGGGTTAAACAACTTCACAGACTTGAGCCATGTCAGAGCTTCCAAACCACAGCATAGCATCATGAAGCACTCCAGCTACAGCAGGATATACCTAATTCAACTACATATGAGGATGTGATGCCAAAAAAAGTTTCTCTAACCAGGTAAAATACTTACAGGATTGTGAATATCCAGCCATTCTGATGTCTTGGAATCAACAAACTTCCCATCAATGAACAGCTTGGTGGTAGGCTGTGAGGAGAGACGTTACATCACATCTTTGTTTAGTCAGCAGGTTAATTTTCCTTGAATGACATTTGATGTAAAGGGTAAAAGCAGGCTGACAATTAAGTGTGATCTGCTCTCAACTCACCACTGAGGAGGAGTAGCACATGCGGCCAACTTTGAGTGGGACCTGAGAAAGAAACATGGCAGAGAGTTGGAAATCATCAAATAAAATACATATGATAAATATTATCAATTAAAGATTTGGTCTACATATTTTGTAAAACATTAAATTCACAACATGAGCTGTTTCCACTTGCAGGCTGAAGGCTCACAAGATTAATGAGCAACTAAAGAGTGGAGCTATGAAAAGGCTTGAAGGGGACAAAGTCAAGCTGACTAGAATGGACTGGAAGAATGAATGCAGTCCATCCAAAAGGGTTTTCAGTCAACTACAATGTACACACAGAATAGCTGAAGTAGGCCATTGCTTCATACTAATATCAGCTCATAAGTGGTGGGGGGGCTTCTCAAAAAGCCAACACTGATCATCAAACTTCCCCTGAAGAGAAGGAACAAGCGGAATGAATCTCTTCTGTGAGAAATACATGAGCAACTAAGTTTTAAAGCCGTAAAACTTTTGAATGTTACCTTTGTCTTCAGCACCGATCTTAATGCTGTTGTCGCCATGGCTGGGGTTTTATTATGTGCAGGCCGACTTGATTTGACCAAATCGGAAGGAGGGACGCAGTCCAGCCGAAGACAACATCCAGCCTTCTCCCTCGCAGAGACGTATTACCTGTAGGCGGGCTCTGAGGAAATATCAGGCCTGCTATTCGCTCCGTGTTCGCACGCCCATGAAAATCGCGGTCTGGTTGGGTACGTTTTGCCCAATCCTTAGCTCAGGTTTTAGATAATTCCGCCTTCGCTGTGAAACTCGAGTAATCATTGGATAAGAAAAAGGCTTCCATTGCAACCGTAGCGGAACTGACTGAACAATCGCTCTGCTAAAAAATCTGAGTAGTTAGCTTCATCAAAGGTTCAGAGTGTTGTCTCCTGGCTCAGTTATGTCTGCATGACATTAAATACTCATTGTAGGAGACAGGAAGCCTTTGATGTGAAATGTGTAGGACATGATCGACGTCTATAAAATAAAAGCGACACCGTTATTACAGCCACAACAATGAGCTTGTCCAAGGTATTGTAATAACTAGTCAGCTATGTGTGTGTGTGTGTGTGTGTGCTCTAGGTCTAATGTGAACAATATGAAGCCCCAATGTTGCTTAGTCATGGACCAAAGAGTAGGTAGGAGGGATTTTATGAGAACATCCCATTGGCTGCTGGAGAATAGCGAGACTGTTAAACTGTAGAAAAATTGCTTGCAATAGTTAATTCAGTCGTGTTGACTGAAAAGTAGAGCCAAGACAGCTATGGCAACACAAACCAAGGTGAACTAGTAGACACAAGAAAGGTTAAGGGAGAATGTGATGTGTTTTCCAATGGACTGAATTTTTCCTCTTTTGGTTTCTCTGTAGCCTGTTCTTCATGGATACTTCAGAAGTTCCTGCTCCTGGAGGGTTCGCATTGGTAAGCAACGCCACAGCATTTGACTACTTAGTTGTCATTTAAAGCATTTGGATGTCAACAAGATAACAATTTACATTTTTGCACCAGCTTTTGCCCTTAAAGGTATTGAATATGACCAGGTTCCAGTCAATCTAATCAAAGATGGAGGTCAGCAGGTACTGTATAGATTCACAGGATCCATATAAATGCAAAAATGACATTTTTCAGGCTAAGTACCATGACAGTAAGTGTATTTTAGAATGAAATAACATGAAACTGTTATCAGCTATTGCTAAAAGTTCTCTATGTGCTCAAGCTTACACAGCAGTACAAGACATTAAATCCCATGCAACAAGTGCCTGCGGTTGAAATTGATGGCATCACCCTCTCTCAGTCAGTGAGTCCCCAAACTCATCACCCATGTAATTCTACAAAACCCTATTTTAGTTAACCAAGTGAAAACTACTGAAAATGGTTTCTTGCCTACACAGCTGGCAGTGATCCAGTACATCGACGAGACCAGGCCAGGGCCTCGGCTTCTTCCAGCAGACCCAAAGAAACGTGCCCAGGTTCGGATGATAAGCGATCTCATTGCCTCTGGGATTCAGCCTCTGCAGGTGAGAACATCACAGTCCAAATGATAAAGTCAAACTGAAGTAATTTTCCTTTATAAAAGTCAACGGTTGCGAGTTCAGGAGTGACATGATACAAGAACAAAATCACATAATATTCATTTAATCCTGGATGTTTCAGAATTTGTACGTGATTCAGAAAATAGGAGCAGATAAGTTGCAGTGGAGTCAGCACTTCATTGATCGCGGCTTTCAAGGTTGGTGGAAGCCATCTTCTCAACGATACGTCCAGTTATTCATAACTCAACTTTTATAATATTTATATTTCTCTTCCAGCTCTTGAGCCCATTCTGCAGCAAACAGCGGGGAAATATTGTGTAGGTGATGAGGTAAGAGCATGACTGTCATATTCAAGCATGACAATTAGAACAGAAACATTTCATCTGACTCACTGCTTATATTTTAGATATCCATGGCAGACCTCTGTCTGGCCCCACAAGTCTACAATGCAGAGAGGTATGTAAATCAGACGTTTCATAAAAACCACATTAATACTCCCGAACAAGAGATCAATGTCATGACATTTTGTACATGAGTTACAGCATGTCTTTGTTTTTTCACATGAAATCCACCTGCTATGCCCAAAACATCCTGTACAAGAGAAGCATGACCCCCGTGTCTTTAATCTCTACAGGTTCAAAATGGACGTTGGGCAGTATCCAACTATCAAAAGGTTAAATCAAACCTTACTTGAGATTGAAGCTTTCAAAGTGACCCACCCGTCAAAGCAACCAGACACACCTGCTGACCTGAGTGCATAAAACACCTGAGGAGCTGCAGAGATAGCCACGCAACTTTGTACATTGTTAAATAAAATGCTTTAAAAGTAATCCTGCTTTCAGTGCAGTTACTTTAAATAGCAATGACACTTTGAGTTAAAAAATATTTATTAGCATTTTTACTTTATCCAGTTTACCCTCAAATACACACTGATGTTTGGGGACAGGACAAAGTAATGTGTAAAACATGCAGATCGGAGATTTGTTATGCAAGGTTTGCAGCAGATTGCGTGTGTGGAGGAAATATGGATAGCTATTAAGATACTCATCGGAATAAAAAGGAAGCTACAACAGCTACAGAATACATCATAAACATAACATGTAAATACAAGAAGACAAACAACACAGTTACAGATGCACACACGGAGATGCCATCATTTTTCTGTCACGTTATCGGGGCAGATCACAGCATCTCCGCTGTTTTAAAAATGAATAAAACAAACTATTGTCCTGTTTGGATTTCTTCCCTCATGAAGGAACCTCCACTGTGCACTTGAATGTGTCGTTGTAGAAAGTACCGGAGCAGTCCGACCCACCGAACACCAGCAAGTTGCAGAGGACACTGACGTTTTCGCCCTGTTCACGCTTCTCAGCGTCGGTTAGGGTGGAGCAGCCCAGCTTTATCATGCTGTGTCCCGCCCGAGGCTTGGAGCAAAGCAGAGGAGACGCCACCGAGCTCCACGTGTTCGCGTCTGAGGAGAAATCAAAGCAGGGGGACTCACTGTACACAGATGATTTGTGACACACTGAAACAGGGTGACTCCAATGGAAATTCCCACTGCTATTTTAGTGCCAAACACTAACCTTATTGAACAATGATGGACTTCATTGGATCACACATAGTTATGTGTTTTTTTTCTATTTATCATCCGATTGAAGTGAGACAAATTACATACTTACCAGTGTTGAAAATATGTACATCTTGCAGGGCTCCAATTGCACTGCAACCTCCACTGACTAAAATCCTGTTGTCTGAAACTGGTAGAGCTGCATGAAACCTGTCCAAGTACAGGCAACGAAGTTTATTACTTGTACCGTTATTGTTCTAAAGTCTACACAATATTTGAATCACTTGCTTTTAATATTTCGTGTGGAGCTAAAATAACCAATGTTGAAAGATGGAATTGTTGCAACACTAGAGATTATATTTTGTGTTAAAACCCAAAAACCAGATGGCAACAACGATGACATTTCTCAAGGTTGATTAGTCCAGTTCTCACCCTCGAGGCAGCGGTGGCATGTTCCCACACTTCACAGCTGTGTACTCCATGAATCCTTCCCTCATTAAGAAAAAAAATAAAAATAAAAATCAGTTCAAAGCTCGTCACAAAAATGGTTTGCCTTAATGCAGCCACTGAATCCTAATCTTACCCAGATCTAGTACATGGAGATCATTAAGGTATGTAGCGGTTTTCCGTCCACCAAATATGATCAACTTCTGTGCCATCAGAGTGGCCGAGTGTCTGTTCGACACAAACATAAGCATGGGATCAATATTTAACAACACAACAAACTGTATTTGGATGACTGTAAATTCATAAAATTAAACAAAAAAATAAATAAAACTGACTGACCCAAACCGAGGCAGAGGTCTGTCCCCCTCCACAATTGGTTGGTACCAGAGTTCAAACTCTGGGTTAAAGATGTACAGAGCATTGCTGCAGGATTTGTCCCCAGATGAATGGCTCGGCTGAACTCCACCAAAGACAAAAAGCTCTTTCTTATAAAAGGTTGCAGAGTGATATGCCAAATTTGGAACATTTCCTCTCGCCTAAAGGGAGGGGAAAATCCACAAAACCCAAAAAAATAAATAAATAAAAAAAGAAGAAAACAAGCATTTCTTGTACCCGTACTTGAGTTTGGTAAGAAATCGAGAACCGCAACATGTTAGTAACTCGCGACAAACCCACAGTGACAAGCTTCCACTTCCAGGTCAGAGTATTAAGGATGTACAGCTCGCTGTAGTGCTGACCCTCCCTCAGGCCGCCGTAAACGAAGACGGACTTAGAGTCTGGGTCATAGGTCGCAGAGTGTCCTCGGGCACACGGGGGTACGGGTCCAGAAGCAGAGGAGTTTATGGGGTACCAGAAATCATTGTCTGGGAAGAGGTCAAAACAGAAAATAAACATTTTTACCTCATGATCTGGTACCAGCTAGCTTTATGGACATTGATCAATAATCAGTATATGACTAAACAAATAATAATTAAACCAACTCCACCGACCTAACTCGAGCTTCCACAGGGAGTCCTTGCAGTATTTTTGGTCTGCAGTCTCCCCTCCGATGAGGACGGCCGTGTCAGGGTCACTCAGACACATCGTGTGGCTCCAGCGCGTTGATGGACACCCTGAAACTAAATCATGACTCTCCTGTCAAAAACCCATTTCATGCATTCAGATGTGACCACTATGGTTGTCAAATTAATGTCACTGACCTTCTCTGTTCTGGTTCTTTATCTGCACGGCCATTTCTTCTTGGCTGTTCATCCTGGACAGCCTCCTTTTCTTTGGAGTTGAAGCCTGGTCTATATCCTCTGCCAGACTGTCCATGTCCTCAGAGCTCCACGCCAGGTGGCCCCTCTTACTGATAAGTGTCCGTCTGGGCGTCTTATCCTTATCACAGAATAGGTTACTCACCTTACATTGCATTCCAGACATTAATATATTCTTAAGCATGATTATTACCGTAGGCCAAAGTGGGGGCTTATTTCCCATAGTGGAATCACTGGCGTCAATTTTATTTACTTGGATCTCAGCATAGCAAACACTGTCATCCAAGTGTGAGGAGTTGATGGTTATCTGCAAAACAGGAAAATAATGAACTATTGCAACAAATGTGTAGATAACTGCATAACTTTAACCCGATTTATCTCACCGTTTCATTTTCGGCGCTTTGGTGTAATGTGCAAGAGAGATCAGTGTCATTGTGCTGTTCTGGGAACAGACATTTCCTTTGATCCAGAGGAGTGCTGCTGAAGACACTGGCTTCATCCTGTGACTGGTCACAAGTCATTAAGAGAAAAAAAACAGGGGAAATGTACCATCTGATCCAAGAAGCCCATAGAATGGGCCTTTAGGTCTGGAAAATGTGTATCATCATCATCATCATCATCAGTCAGGTATATAAGACAGTACGTTTTAGAATAGTATGGTTGCCTTCTCTTTACTAATAACTGAAACCCCCCTACCTCTCCACACACAGTGAGCACAATCTTGCCATAAACTCCTCTCCTGCCTCTCGCTGCTGCCACTGTGACAATGTCAGCGCTCCAGTCGCCCTCCCAGGTCAGGCACCTGATTTCAAAGTCGATGTTACCAGTCTGAACTCGAGGTTCTGTTATCCTCTGGAAAGTAATGCCTTCCCTTCTACATACCTTTCTTGAGGTGACAGGGTCCCAATTTTCTGGGCCGGCACTTCTGCACTGACCAGAACCTCTACGGAGATTGCGGTCTCACTGCATTTCCATTCTCCAAGACCAAATATGACCAGCTGCTTGGGGAGAGGCAGAGGGATGTGGACTTGAAAGCACCTCCGGTTGGGTTTGCTGCGGAGGGTGAGACCCGGACAACACGTTTGAGTCGCTGTTTGAGCGTGAAAACGGCTGTAACTTCTCCACAGCCGGGTTTCCCAACGGGCCTACCTGCTGAACTGGCGGGGGGCGTCACGCAGGGACCAGAGCACGTAAAAATTCAGCCTCCCCATGTCGGCTCGGGGTTACGTTCGGCTCGTCAACACGTTCAAAGCACCGGCAGCGTGCAGAACCTGGAGCTCCGGTGACCACTTCTTATTGGCTGACTCGAGCTCGAGGCCGTTGAGGAATCGCACACGTGAGACCGCAGTGCAATTAATGTATTAATTACCCGGAAACTACACACTTGGAGCGGCTCAGGTTAGCCACTTTTAAACGCCTGCAGGGTTTTAACTCAAATATAATTTTATAATTTTGACAAAATAATGGCGGGTCCTACCTGTCCTACCTAACAGTTAATGTAGCCTAGGTAGCTAGAAGAAAAGCAAAGCGGAGTTACTTATTTTTACCAGTAGATCACTGAGCCTTTCATTTCTCTGAGGAAAACAAAAACACAGATCACAGATATATGTGTGTATATATGTGGGTTTGGGGGGGGGGGGGGGGGGGGGGGGGTGGTTTTTGACAAAAAAAAAATAAATAAAAGAAAAAAA
>JAVQJL010039459.1:0-76875 GCA_036024295.1 Nannoperca obscura
ACACACACACACACACACACACACACACACACACACACACACACACACACACACACACACACACACACACACACACACACACACACACACACACACACACACACACACACTATTTTTCCACATTTCATGACAATGCTTATAATAGCTATATGTTTAGATTTGCTTATCTTGCTTTAGCTTTGTTGTCTTTGTTTAGCTGTATTTCTACTGTATATGCGTACTGTCCAATCCATTTGTTGTTAATATGCTGAGAATAAACAGTATGTAAATACATTGAGAGCTACTGAGCCAAATTCTATGTGTGTGTCTTCGTGATGGACTAATAAAATTTGGTCTGATTGTAAATACTTTTTATTTGCTTGTTCCAATATTTCTACGAAGTAATACTCTGCTTATAGTTAGTATTCAAAGTTACCATTATCATAACATACAAATTGGAAATGTCTTGTACATAATTTCCATGTCAGTCACGATATGTTTGGAAACTTTTTGATCTGGACAAGAATTTAGAATAAAATTCTCTTTTGAGTTGAAGATGGAAATTGGTATCCTATCAGTAAAATGTACAGTGCTTTTGCTTATAAGCAGCCACACTATCAGCTATCAACTACCGATACGTTTTGACAACGTTTGACAAAAGATAAAAATGTCATGGTTTTAATGTCACAAACAGAACTACATTAGACACACTTACAATGTTCCTGACATCGTCCCCTCGCAGTTCACCCTTCCTGTTCTCTACATTTGCTATGACTTTGTCGGTCTCCTCGCACACAGCTGTCATGTCCAGCTCGGGTTTGTCACTATAACCTTCACGGACATGCTCGTACAAACTGCTCCGGGCTCCATGCGTAAAGCGCTGCGGGATGAACACAGTTGTCCTCCGCCTTGAACACTGTCTACCTACCGGCTTTAACGCATTCAGTGCAGTGCCTCCAACTCTTACCACCATGCTGATGCAGGTCGCCATGTTTGTCTTGTGGTCAATGTTGCATTCTCGGGTATAGGAATAATTGTAACTATACTCTGTGTATGCTCCTAGTCAGCATTACTACATGCACTTCAAATGCGCTTGTATTCATGTTTGAATATCATCACTTAAACGAAAGCATAATATATAATTATAATAATGACCACTCATATTTCTTAGCCTCTTCTTTCGTTTTTGTTCTGCTCAAGGAACCAGCGAGCACGCTTGACGGCTGTAAAACGGTCGAGTCTGTCTTGAATGCAGCACGAATGCGGAAATTCGGAATGAGAATCAAAATAAAACGAATGTGCTGTTTTTAATTTTTTTTAATTTTAAATATATAACTGCCATTTAACGCAACTACTGTCATTTAACGTCAAACCGGAAGCGAAAAATATTTAAACATTTTCAGAGACAAAAAAACCCGACTCAGCTCTAAATAATCGTCACGAGCCAAAGGTCGGCCAATCAGATGAGCGGAAGTTTAACGTTGCGGTAATCCGGTTCAGACGTGACAAGTGCGGCCGACTGAACCTAAACTCGGTCCTAATTTTGTGCCCTGTAGGCTCTAAAAACTACACTCTTCACTGTCTCATCACCGAGCCGGACGTGTATGCATAATGCCATGGTGGACTGATATGTGTTACGACGAGAAGCGTTTGTACAGCGGGAGAATTATCCCTTTGTAAGCTAGTTGGGTCCGTCAGTTATTACTGATGTTGTGCTCGGGGCTGGAAGAGCAGCGAGTAGCCTGACGCGTCCTCTCCACAGGCCGGGACGAGCCTTTCAGCTGAGCCGGGAGGACCAAGACACCCACATGGGAGCAAGGAAAGCCTCCCGAAGCCTCTGGTAATAACCGGGTACTTGGATACAGTTAGCCTGCCCGAAACTACCTCACCAATTCCTGTTGGAAGTGAGACCCAACCAGCCTTCACGGTGGAAACGAGAAGAAGAGCAAAGGTAATGTAGCATCTTGCCGGTAAACTGCTGCTAATGTCTGACATGTGTTTGCCATTTATTATAGTCTTTTATCATTCTGGTCAAATTAAAATGGAAACGCAAAACAGTCATACATATTCACATACATCTGTAGAAAACAATATTGACTTATCTTAAAATGAAGCTGCATCATAAACTTTGTCTAGAAAGAGACGTTTTTTTCCACAGAGTAAACCGTTATCAGGGTCATATCTGTTTATAGGCCTCTATCTATAATACATGGGCCTGTCTGTTACAGATAGGCCTTGCATGCATACAATGTTAAGGTGTAAAAACCTGTTCTGTGAATTCCCTCTCGGGTCAGACTATGAGTGTTGGTGTATATGTTGTACCTCAGATGAATGCTGTGCGGGGGGGCACAGTCACCTGGCGACCCCAGCCGTGGCAGGATGGGAATGGGGGAGGAGGAGAACCTCTGTCAGACAGCGACTCGGAGGAGGAGGACTTCCCTGATGACAGCACCACACCACTGGGAGACTACATCACACACGGTGAGACGGAACAATTCTGAGGCTGGAGTTTTTATTATTTTAGAGTTGTTGTGACTCATTTAGTTTCATCAGTCTTTCCAACCTATTTCTCTCCCTGTTTTTCTTTCTCTATTCCCCTTTCTGACTTTTACTCATCCCTCCTTCTGTCCTCCCCCCCTCTTTGGCTCTCCTTTTAGGATTGAAGCAGCTCCTGGATGCTCAGCAGCTGTGTGATGTTACTCTGCTTGTTGAGGGAAAGAAGTTCATGTGCCACAGGTATGACGGCCATATCATGAAAACCTTTTGTCTAGCTATTAAGAGCGTTTCAGGCAGGGCTGCAACCAACATATTGTTATTGCCACCAGTCAAAAGAAGCATTCCACTTGTCATTATATGAAATTGAGACATTTTTAAAATAAAACCAGCAGATATTTAATATTTATTCTTAATAAACGGTGTGATTAATATTTATTATCAAAAATATCATTGATTAATTTTCTTCCAATTAAATTACAGATTAATTTCATAATCATTTCACCACCTGTCTATAATATAGAACACAGAGACGCTGTTTTCAGCCGTTGTTTGATATCAAAGAGGTGAAAGACACGTTGGTTTGATAGAGATACAAAAACTACGCACTCTAAAATGTAGAAATGTCTTTTGCTCGCTGTACAAGCTGACCTCCACTTAAGCAGTTATCTTCTATCTGCCGTCCTTCTCTTCCCTCAGAGTGCTCTTAGCAGCCGTGAGCCCGTACTTTCGGGCCATGTTCACCAGCCCCCTGGTTGAGTCCCGCCTCACGGAGATTCGACTGGAGGAAGTGACGCCGTCTGTCATGGAGACTGTTATCCAGTTTGTGTACACCGGTGAGGCGGGGCTCTCTCTGGACACAGCTGAGGATCTGTTCGTGGCTGCCAACCGGCTTCAGGTCATGCCCCTTCAAGACCTGTGCTCCAGGTAACTGCTGTATAAAAGATGAAGTTTACAGCCTTTTTCGTTAGACTTTACTATTCAGGTGTCTATATTTTTTACTTTGATTAGGTTTTAGTTAACAAACCAGCTTCTGGATTTGAAACCCTCTTGTCTCATTTTCTCTCCTAACTGATCTCCAGGTTTCTATTTGAGCATCTCTCAGTGGATAACTGCCTGGGGATGTACTCTCTGGCTCGCTCTCACCACGACCAGCTGCTGCTGCGTGCCTCACTGCGGCTGGTAGCCCAGCACTTCCCCCGGGTGGCCCGGCAGAAAGACTTCCTCCTGCTGGACCACGGCACCTTAGGCAGCCTCCTGAGCTCTGACCGCCTGGGGGTGGACTCCGAAGCGGAGGTTTACGACGCGGCGCGCCGCTGGGCCGAGCACCAGCCCTTGGATCGCTACGCCCACATGCCAGCGCTGCTTCACCACCTGCGGCCGGGGCTGCTGTCCCAGGAGGAGAGCCGAAGACTGAGCCAGGAGTTGGGGCCCGCTGCAGCTGGTGAGGGCCTTGGGGGGCCTCTGAGACCGCGAGAGGGCATGTTTGAAAAAAAGATCGTCTGTGTGGACCTGACACCTCGGGAAGATGAGAATTTAGCTGCAAGAGACTATACAGTGGACTGCTTTGATCCTAGGACAGGAAAGTGGGAGAAGTTAGCAGCGCTGGGTTCACTGGTCAGTCCCGGCTGTACGGCTGTAGGCGACCGGCTGTTTGTAGCAGGTGGGATCCTGCGGACAGGCTCGGTGTCTGCAGCCGTGCATGAATACGATGCAGTGTTGGACCGCTGGATAGAGCGGCCTTCGATGGTCCAGCCCCGGGCTATGCTAGGCCTGCTGGGCTGTGGAGAGTCACTCTATGCCTTGGGTGGCAGTAACCGCTCAGCTCTGCTGGACTCCAGCGAGACCCTGGAGCTGACCACACTTCAGTGGGCGCCGGGACCTCGGTTACCGCTGCCCCTGCGCGCCTTCGCCTGCTCAGCGTTACGTGGGCGGCTTTACCTTCTGGGTGGAACCACACTTGAGCAGAACCGGGCTGTGGTCCACTCAGGGGTGCTTATTTATCACACCATAACAGACTGCTGGACACGTGTAGCTCTGGACTCTGGCGCCACTTGCCTCGCTGGAGGAGTAGCAGTGCGCGGCGGGGTCTGTGCCATCGGGGGCTACATGAGGGATACCACCAAGTTCCTGGATGGAAACTACACCAATCTGGAGACTTTAGACGCCACTGGGCGTGTTCTGTTTTTCCGAGAGGGCAGGGGGTCTGGAGTAGAGAGGGAGGTGACTGGGGGAGGGGTGATGGTCACCGCGGAGCAGCGGGGGGGTGCAGGTGGCGGCGGAAGCGACCGAGCCCCGAGCCCCGTGGTGTTTCCCGGGCTGCCGCGGCGGATCGCAGCTGGGGGCGTGGCCAGGTGGAAACGCAGGATTTATGTGCTGGGTGGGGAAAACGGCTCACGGTTCTATGATAGTGTGTATTGTTGGAAGCCCGGCTGGCGCAGCTGGGTCCAGAGACGCGAGAAACTCCCTGGAGACACCGGAGGGGTGAGCCAGTTTGGGTGTACCACTTTAAAGTTCCCTAAGAAACACATCCTGTCCAGACTGAGACTAGCCAAAGAAAACTGCAAGAAGGCCGCGGACTAGCTTGATAGGGACCAGTGTGATTGAAGTCGAGGCAGCTGTTCATGTGATGCACAGATGAGCTGCAGGCTGGCTTTGAGTCCGCTCCTCCTTGACCTCATGAAATGTTGGTGTTGAGATGAAGTCACAAGGAAGAGAGCGTTTTATACAGTGCGGTGCAGCCGCAGAGTAGACCTGTAATGCAGACAGATCTTATGGAGGGTATTCGGCATAATCAAATGTACAGGCAGAGAGCAAAAACTGGACAAAAGTCAGACAACATGCACCAGAATGTAACCTAATCCCCTGTTTGTCACAACAGTACAGTCCTCTGGGAGAGAAAAGGGCCCTTTTAATTGTTTTCCTATAGTTTCCTATTTTAAGGCTGTATTAAAAACCATGAATTGTCTCAACAGCGTTTTGATACAAGGACACCGACACATTTCTGATCATTTTCCACTTAATTTGCCTAAACCTTGTTACTTGTCTAATGCTGGCCAGTAAAGCCCTCTGAAACTGCCACTAAGGGCTACACAAATAAACTTTACTTGAGTGGAAACATATCATAAAACTGTAGCGTTTTGTATCGATCTATGACAAAATAGAAGAAAAAATAAAAGTGTCTACACATTGTCTTGGGACTAGATTTAAATCTCTAGATTTAACTCTTGCAAAGCCCCACTTGGTCTGACTACGCAGGCAGTGGGATCTCTCCCAGCTGATCCCAAACATGAGTGTTAAACACAGACCAGAGAGTGTCTTTTTACTTACAGAAGCTGTGCGTCTGTTTGGTGTTCCTAAATGCTTTTATAAAGGTCCTGCTTCAGAGAAATGGAACATGGCAGTGGGAGGAAAGTGCTGACAGAGCTGGATAAAACATTAAGGAGGACAGGCAGAACACCATCCTCCATATTAATATATGTGTTTTAAGTATAGAAAATCCATTGTCAACGGGATTTGGTAGATGTTTTATGACTGTGTGCTGCAAAAAAAAACTTGAACTGTCCCTTTCAGCTAGCATTCTTAAGAATCTGGACAGAAAGATGACCCACAGTATCCTTGTGTCCAGACTACCTCTCATTGTAACACCTTTCCTGAACCTTCACACCAGGCGAACAGTTGTCTTTACTTGAGAATTCAGCAGCCGTGTCAAAATGACATTTATGTTTTTAATTAGTGAATGAATCATTTATCAGGACTTGTGAATGTGTCTGGCGTGGAGGCTGTGGATAATCTGAACTGAAATGTATTTGAAAGGTTTTTGATGTTGACCTTTGCCCTGACTGCTTCCGGTAGGACGGCACTACAAGCTGAGACAGAGCTATCAAACATGAGCAGATGTGTTTAGATCTGAAAGTGACTGTGGGTCTTAAAGCAACTTCATTCTTAGATTCTGATTTTATAAAAGAAAGTCAGAAAGTTTGGCCAGAAATGGAAGCACATTGTTTTGCTGTAAGCCACTGTGTGTTCTGTGAATTTTTTTTTTTTTTGGTGGGAGATGTGTGCACATGAAAAACACTGCCAGCTGTGTCTGAAACAGGTAGAATTCTACCAGTGTTGTCATCAGATTGCAAACTACCATTTCTTTTTTTGCAATGATGCAGACACTCTTATTGATGAAGCTGATGGTGTAAAATATAGTCAGACAGAGAAGATCAAAGACTTCTATGACATGAAAATGAATGGGTGTTAAATGATGAAACCTGCTACTCACCATCTTAACAGTCAAAGTCCCCATGACTGCAGGCCAGATATTAGTGTTCAGACGTAACTTTAGATTTACATTGATAGTCTAGATACTGTAAATACACAAACAGGAAATTAAGATGGATACTTCTGTAATGGCAACATTTTTTCAACTCAAGGTCCAAAACCTGCAAAGTGGATTTATTAAAGTTTACTGAAACAGTAAATAAATGGCAGTCGGAGCAAAGCATTGGTTTGGTAAGAAGATGAGAGGCTTTTTCCTCATAAGATCACTATAAAACAGACCATCGAAGCCGAAGCCATTGATCCCTCCCAAATTAGTCTGTAGTGACTTTAGCCTCATCACTTTTCACTTTCACTTGACTCAATCAAACGCACATTTCATAATCCTGAGTCAAACCACTTTCCAGAATGTTACAGTGACTGAGTCTCCTTTTGAGAACAGAATAATGGCAGATTTAACACTAGCCAGTTTAACACTACGGTCAAGTTATTTATTGCGAGCATAAGAAATCCTCAGTGACAGCTACCAGCTTGATTATCACAGTGAGCTCTAATCTTCACACAGTCTTTTTAAATGCACAATTCAGTGCATACTTTCAGTCCACTATATGCAGTTAACACACCAAATCAATCAATATTTTCGTCACCCATTTCCCCGATAACATTCTTGATCAGTAGTGGTGTATTGACCTGTCATCACTTGTGCTCTTTCCTGCCTTTCTCTCTGCCAGTGTCATCAGCAGACACAGCAGGGAGGAGTCGGGGTTAGGTGGAGGAGCTCTGTTGGGTCAGTGATTCGAAGCTGCACTCTTGTACACAGACAGTGACGGGCTCGGTTTACGAATAGTAAGAGGGATAGGTGACATCACATACCTGTTGAGTATGACGTGAACTGTGTGTTGGTCGTGTCTAGATGGTGACCCTTGATTTGTGAAATTCTTGCATTCGTGTTGAGCCTTTCTGCCTGAAACCAAGTAGTTCTGGTGCCTCACTAACCAAACTGCCACCGTTTCACAAATGTTGCAGGTTTCGCAAAACTACGGTTACCATCTAGACCCTAGCCTGGGAGTCTGACCAAAATGCATTAAACGGATCAGAAGCAGAACTCCTTAATCTGTAAGGTTTCTGAGCTTCGTTTCATTAGTATGTTCCTTAGTCAAACACACGACAAATGTATGGGTGGTTTTTTGTCATTTTAGTTGGTTAAGAAATGTGAGCTTCAGTTTGTGTTTCTAGAAAAAAGTCACGTCACAGCGTCCGTTTTATTTCAGATAACATGCTCTGAATTGTTTTCACCTTGAGATTTCAAATGAAGTAATTTTCTTTCTCTTTTGTGTGCTTACAGCTTGTATGATGTGAAAAGTGATTGTGTGCGCATGCATGTTTTCTATGCCGAGGCGTAAATCTGTCCAGCACAAGCTCTTTGCACACACCCACGTACTGTGTGTCCACTCTGAGAAGTGAAGCTGCCCTCTTTTGTACAATCTAATGAAGTTTGTGAACAGACAAATGGATGTTTTGATGAAAGCTGTGCTCTCAAATGATTAAAGGACTATTTGCTTACACGTGTTCTTACTGGTGACTTCTTTCCGCAACTGCAAGAACTTAAAGTTTCGCTGGCTAATCAACATTTTACGGGGGGGGGGGCACACAGTAGCTGTTTGGGCATAAAAGAGGCCGACAACTGATACAAGTCTACATTTCTGCATGTAAAGTGTTGAATATCCAGTGGAACTACATTCCTGAAAACCTGTTTTTTTGTGGTTTGGTGTTAATCTAATTAAAGAGGTACTGCATACTTAAATATGTTTTTAACACCTCAATGCTGGTGTTAATATCAATTGTGTAAAAATCAACATTTGAAAGTTGACAATGGCTCAACACGCCATCTACTGTTTCAAATCAGCCCTGAACCTGCAAGCCAATGCTGACAGAGTCAACCAGTTGGGACCTGTCTATGTCATGAAATTTATATATAAAAAGACTAATAAACCTCAGTCCGTGTCCCCGTGTCCCCTGACCTGCACGCTGTCACCACGAGGCCCCTCCTACAGTTGTTGTTCCCTCACTTATTGCATTTTTCTTTTAAATGTGCTGGGAGAGAGGGTTCGAGCAGAATTTGAGGGTGGAGTTACACTTTAATAAACTGCTGAATCTACCCATTGTCACAGCTGACCAAAGTTCTCACTGACCACCTCAAATGTACTGCCTGTGCATCCGTCTTGTACAGATACAGTATTTCTCTTCCTGTAGCCACTTGGTCATATTGATTTCTAAGTTTAGGTGCTTTTTTGCAGGTGAAGGTGCTTTTTATTTTTAGGCATCAAGCTTTATTAGAAGCAAAGCCGCAGATAAATCAAAGGCAGATTGCCTAGTATAGGGATCTAAGTATAATGTATTCAGGTGTAAGTAGAGCAATGGAGAGATCCTCGTCAGACACAGTGACCATCAACAACCCAGCAGACATCACCGTCATTGTTGGATACTTCCTCATGGTTATTAGTGTCGGCATTTGGGTGAGTGCACCTGTGTACAGAGTCTAAATACCAGGAGGGTGTAAGGACTGAGTAAAAAACATATCACCATAAAATATGTAGGTGACATACTTCTACTTCGAAGGAGACACAGCTAACATTGTGTTTAATGTGTGAGGATAACGGAATTGTCGTGTTTGTGTTTTAGTCCATGTTTCAGACCAAACGTGGGACAGTTGGAGGATATTTCCTGGCAGGGCGCACCATGACCTGGTGGCCGGTGAGTTCAATGTAGAGCTAGGCTGATGAATATATAGCTAGTTAGTATCAGTGTATATGTATAAATTGTATGCCAAAGTAAAATGTCCTGCTAAGCACACATCTTTAAAAAAGAATTTAGGGAATACTTGAAAAAATGATTATCTTCAACTCTTAAATTAAAAAATCCAGTATGAGTCAGGCTCTGCTTCAGTATCAGTCTGCTGGAACCTTCAGGGGTCAGGAGTAAGTTATGGTTCAAAACTTCTTGTTATGGAAGAAAGGATGTGGAGGCAAAGTCCATCCAAACACCAGTTACAACAAAGTCTTCCATCCAGAAAATGGAATATATATGGCTCGATTCTGATGAGTCAATGTGCTTCATTATTCTGTTTTGTGCATATCAGGTCATAGTCTGCACACTGTCTGATGTTAGTGCACTCCTGTAAGTCTTTGGTTTTGATGTGTCTTCAGGGACTTTCTATGCTCTTCTTTCGTTTAGGTTGGTGCGTCTCTGTTTGCCAGCAACATTGGTAGTGGTCACTTTGTGGGCTTGGCAGGCACTGGGGCAGCCAGTGGCATCGCCGTGGGAGGGTTTGAGTGGAACGTAAGTCACACTGCATACTCACAGCTTGTACGGCTCTACAGTTGAAGTGATTGTGCACAAATCCCATTCATTTTAAAACACTGAATTGATGCCAATTGACCACCCGCATCTACTGTAATGTACAGTGTCACATGGCGATGGTCTCTCACAGTGGAGTGGAAGATGGCGTGGTCTAACATGTCTAAGTTACTGTGTGTTGTTTATGTAATGTGTCAGGCTCTGTTCATCGTGCTGCTGCTGGGCTGGTTGTTCGTACCTGTCTACCTTACAGCTGGGGTAAGTAGTTTAGCTGCATTGTCATTTCAAGCATCAGCAAGTGTATCATTTCCTGCAATGCCTTCTGTCTTATGTCCTATACTGATATACTGTGTTAGGTGATCACGATGCCCCAGTACCTTAAGAAGAGGTTCGGAGGGACCAGAATCAGCCTCTACCTCTCCGTTATCTCCCTGTTCCTCTACATTTTCACTAAGATCTCAGTGAGTCATCTTGTCTGAGAGCACACAGTCAGGAAAACATACATTTTGTGTTTCTTTCTTCATTCCTTCACTCCTTCGCTCCCTCTGTCTCTTTCCAGGTGGACATGTTTTCAGGAGCTGTGTTTATCCAGCAGGCGTTAGGGTGGAACATCTACGTGGCCGTCATCACCCTTCTGTTAATAACAGCCTTGTACACTGTTACAGGTATGCACACGCACACACATGTGAAAACAGCTCTGTAGCGTGTTCTGTGACTCTGAAGGGAGCTCTCTGAAATTTGAGAAAGTAACCCTGATGATGTCATAGTGATGTCAACAGGGTGATCTAGGCTTGGGCTTGGAAACGACAAATTTATTACAGAAAACCTGCGTTACAAACTGCGGGGGTGGAGTTTGGAAGATGTGGGCATTTACAGGGCAGAGAGGGTTAAAGGAAAAGACGATGTCTGTTGCATTGTGGGAAATCTAGGAATGTAGTGTTTTTGCAAGCTGGGCCTGAAAATCCGGATATCTCGGCCTCTGATGCTTTAATCTTCAACTATTTCTTTCAAACCAGTCTCCTGTAAGTCCCATAACTTTCTGACGGTGCAGTATGAAATCTCTGAAGTACACTTTCAAACGTCTAGACCTCTGATAGTGTGTTTAGTTTAAGTGAGTGGTTGTGTGTGTGTGTGTTACCAGGTGGCCTGGCTGCTCTGATGTACACCGACACAGTTCAGACCATTGTCATCATTGCCGGTGCCTTCGTCCTCACCGGCTTCTGTAAGTCAAAGCGCACAGCATCATATTCAGTCTTCTTTCATTCATACTACACACTGTTCATGTTTTTGGTTTCGGTCAGTCCCTCCAGGCCTGTGGCCATGTTCCTCTCCCCAGCAGCTTCACAACAGGAAAGAGATTAACCAGGGTCAGTAATCATTCATTTCACTGCAGCGGCGTGCAGCATGCTGACGCTGCAAAGCTACAAAACTCTTCACCTCCAGCTGACACAACAACAACTGCCGCCTCTAGCCTTACAGATTTTTTTTCATAAAAGATCAATATATATCAGTCTCATCCTGGTGTAGATTACAGGCAAAGTCAAAGAAGGAAGCAGACTAGATAAAAGTGGGAGAGAAACACCAGTGGAGGAGGCAATGAAAGGAAACACAGCCAAATGTTTTGCAAATTGGTGATGCATTGAGAAGACAGTGCTGACTCAGCAGCTGACTCGTATCTTCAGTTAGGACAGTATCCGACAACAAGAGAGCTCTGGACTATTGAGCTGAATATGAAAAAACTAATAATGTGATTTTACATGTTAATACTGTAGGAAAGAGAATATCGTACCATGCTGCTACCTGGATTTAAGGGAGTTGAATGGAATTAGGAGGTGAATTGGGTTTCATCAAACTAGGGTCCAGCAGAACATACGCCTTTCTGTAATTTATCTGAACCGACCCTTTAAATGACAAATAACTTTCCTTTTCACTTCTAGCTTTTGTTAAAGTAGGAGGCTACAGCGCTCTTCTGGCCCAGTACAGCTCTGCTATGCCAAGTAATTTCTCCTCCATGGATCCCCAGCGCTACAACATCTCTCCTCACTGCTACACCCCCAGACAGGACGCCTTCAGCCTGCTGAGGGACCCAACCACAGGGGACCTGCCCTGGCCTGGAGTGGTGTTTGGGATTGCTATAGTGGGAGGCTGGTACTGGTGTACAGACCAGGTGAGTGTCCCACTCAGTCTGACTTCATCAGTTGAAATGTTCTGGTTCATCTTAAGGGGGAATTCGAGGATAAAGAAAGGGCAGAAAGTGACACATTGAGCTGGTAGTAGTGCTCAAGATGTGTCAACCAGCTTCTAGCCAAACACTTACTCTCAAACTAAACCTAAACTATATGTCCTGCCCTGCTGAAACATTTCTCACATGATGAGTGCAAACACAAAATAATCTATTCCGTCTTGTTTATCTGTAGGTGATAGTCCAGCGCTGCCTTGCAGCTTGTAGTCTGACCCATGTGAAGGCCGGTTGCATCATGTGTGGCTACCTCAAACTGCTGCCAATGTTCCTCATGGTATTCCCCGGCATGATCAGCAGGGTCCTCTACCCAGGTCTGTGGCTTGCACTGGTTAAAGGGGGTTGACAAAATCAAAAGAAAATAGTACAATATTGTAGCTCTGTAGGTGATACCAGAGGTGTATTTACTTAACTGTCATGTACAAAGCCCACGGTTGTACTTTTATTAAGTAAATGTCTGACTAATATATAGCAAAGAAATCTATGTATTCACAGTGTGTTTGTGTGTGTGTGTGTTTCCATCCACTTACAGAAGAGGTTGGCTGTGTTGTCCCTGAGGTGTGTAAGAAGGTGTGTGGGACTGAGGTGGGCTGCTCCAACATTGCTTATCCTAAACTGGTGGTATCAATCATGCCGAATGGTAAGGACACACACTGTGACAATGACTGCCTTTAAAGTTTAAAGTTTTACTGTACATGTCTCATCCCTTCCCTTCCCAACCTGCCACTGCTTCCACCTTCTTGGCCAACTCTGTCTCTCTGTCCCCGTCTTCTTCCACCCACCCTCCTTCCTGCCATCTCTCTGTGCAGGTTTGCGAGGCCTGATGCTGGCTGTGATGCTGGCTGCGCTCATGTCCTCTTTGGCCTCCATCTTTAACAGCAGCAGCACTCTGTTCACCATGGACATCTGGACTCGCATCAGACCACAGGCCACCGAGCGTGAGCTCATTATTGTAGGCAGGTAAATGGATGGTGGTCTAGTAAACAAGTGTTACCTTAAACATTAAAATCCTCTGCATTTCTACAACTCTGTCTTTCTCTTGCGCTAACCTACAGCAAACCATAAATAACTGGACTACTTTCACTCCTGAAAAGGAGAGGTGGTCTGCAGTCTACAGCCTATGATGAATATTGAACTATAGGTCATGTGATAAAAAAAACACATTGTCACCAAACAAATTGCAATGCACATAATTTCAAATTGGATAGATGAAAATATCCACACCGTTCCCCATTTCTTCCCTTATTATAGACTAGATATCACATTGCCTAGCAGAACCTTTGTAGGTAAAGTGTGGTCAATAAAATGCCATTAAATAAGTGAAGCTGCAACCGAGGATACAAGTGCTAATTATACTTTTCAACTTTAAAACAAGAGTTTAAATTAAGGGCTTCTGCCGAAAACACAGTGCAGTTTTGACTGATTTTACAGTATGTATTTAAAAGAAGTTCATCTTTCGATTCCAAAGTGTATAAATGTATGATACTCTGGACTGGACGTATCACCAACCTCTCATCTTTCTCATCCTGATGTTTTCCTCTCCTCACTAGAGTCTGGGTTCTGTGCATCGTGGCCGTCAGCATCTGTTGGATCCCAGTTGTCCAAGCGGCTCAGAGCGGTCAGCTGTTTGATTACATCCAGTCAGTCTCAAGCTATCTGGCTCCACCTATTGCCTCAGTCTTCTTCCTGGCTGTGTTTGTTAAGCGGGTCAATGAAAAGGTGAGATGACGTATGCATACATGGTAACATGTTATAATATTAAATCATATATTACCATTGCTGAAACACCATATTAGCAGAACATTTGATTCTCCATCTGCCTTCACCTCCAGGGTGCGTTCTGGGGCCTGATAGGTGGCCTGGGGATGGGCCTGTGTCGGATGTTGCCTGAGTTCTGGTTCGGTACTGGTAGCTGCATTTTCCCCTCTGCCTGCCCTTTCCTGGTGTGTGGGATCCATTATCTCCACTTTGCAATCATACTTTTCTTCTGTACGTCGGTGCTGGTGCTGGTGGTCAGCTACTGCACCCAGCCCATAGAGGATCAACATGTAAGTCACTTCTTACTGACTGCACTCACAGATTCACCCCATATGTTTGTGTAACATGTTATATTAAATTCCTTAAGACAAAACCTGCCATGACACTAAGATTTTGAGAACCCTAATCTGCAACCGGATTAAGCGAACTTGCCGGCACTTAAGAAAAAATTTACAAATGGTGACTGTTTGTGTCTCTTGTTTTCCTTTCAGCTCCATCGTCTGGTGTTCAGTCTGCGTTACTCCAAAGAGGAGAGGGAGGATTTGGACTGGGAGCAAGAGGAGAACAGGAGAAGAGCCCGGACAGAGGCTGAGGAGAGGACGAGGGAGAATAACAACAGCAGTGCACGTAAGAAAGAAAGGAAATCACAAAGAGACAAATAGAACATACACTCACAGAAAGTTCTCACTCCTGTCTCTTCCTCTCAGTGGCTGCAGGGGGAGAGAAGTCTGGTATCGGTCGCCTGGTAGGTCGGTTCTGTGGCGGGGGCGCTGGGTCCCAGGACAACATAGACGTGCCCAAGGCACCAGAGAAGCTGCCTGACATCAGCGAGAACCTGGTGTGGAAGTACACCGTAGATGCTAATGCTCTTATTATGATGGCTGTCGCAGTTTTTATGTGGGGTTACTATGCGTAACAGCCCTTTTAATTCTAGTTGAACGTGGATGTTAAAATGTGAGTTGGTATCTTGATGTGATTGGTTTTAATCTCTTTGTTGGGATAATACAGTAAGTCAATCTTCAAAGGATTCAGAGATAAATACAACAGAGTTGCCATCTGTTGGCAATTCCTTGTCACTGCACTGCACATCATCGAGATGTTTTGACAATTAGATAAAGGTTTAAAAAAGGCAGTCATGCAAATACACTACCAAAAGTCTCACTTCTTTGTAGAGCATTATGGGTTGTGATCCTTTACTGCATTTCTCCAGTTTTTAAGTGCATGTGTAATGCAGTCCAAAAACGTTTTATCAAGTTAATGTCATTACTGTATACTGTTACAATCTGATGCAATCCCAAGTCAATCGGAGCCTGCTTCCAGCACTTAAATAAAAGGTGTGAGAAGAAAAGTTTTAAACATTCGGTAGCCAGGTAAAATTCAATAAAGCCTCAAGTCGCCGTATGATTTGTTTTCAAAGTTTTTGGGGGAATTCTTTTTAGACTTTGGCTCACAACAATCATTGAAAAGGGGGAATGAAGTCAGCACACACCTACAGACTATAGAAGAGAACTCAGCAGTGCATGTTGTGGTCTAATGTGCATTTGTAGTTCCCCTGGGTCATTGTAGTTGTAGAGTTAGTTTCTGATTTGTATTCACTTGTGCTTGGTCATTTAATAAAGCACCAAATACATCATTAGCTTGTCGCTGGTCAAGTCAAGATATTTACACAGTGCCACTTGCTTTTCTGTCCCATATTGTACAAATGTAAATTCTGTTTTTGGCTGTTGGTTCAGCTCTGATCAGATGTGATAGGCATTGTTAAGGACATGATTTAATCAGTCATTGTTAAATGAACAGCTTTAAAGCCATTATTGGTCGCAGACCTGGTATTTACGTATCAGACAGCACACAAACCAGGTAGTGATTCTGATTTCCAGTTTTAATCATCACTTCGGTTTTTATTTAAGCAGATATTTCCCATTAGCATTGTACATGTCTGGAACCTACAGAGTTCTCCCATGACTACCCAACCGTCTTCCCACCTCCATGCAGAGTTTCAGCATCATTCATTACATCAGTCCGTTAACGTCCAGTCTGTCGGCTTGCAGGGGCGGGGGAGTGTAACAGCAAGGGAGAGGGGGGAGGAGAGAGAAATAAGCTTTTCCAAGAATGAAGAGTCAGAGCCGTCACCAGGCACTGTTCATCTTACACTCCCACACAAAGAGTAATGGGTGGATCCAGTAGAGCTGGGTGGAGTCTATCAAATATCTGAAATCTAGCCACTTAAAGGGTCCTGTGCAACTCCCAATACTCTTGATCATCTGTGAGGTATCTGACGACTCAATCTCCTGCAGGGTGGGTAAGAGGTAGGGGGGTTTTAAGGCTGGAAGCTGGTGTAGAGTGTTTGCGGTCTGTGGTTTCACCCGCTTCGAAGCATGAATGACGGCTTTGGCAAACATTGCCCTCTGCCGAATCGGAGGACGGAGGGGGGAGGAAAGGAAGAGAGCTGGGGGTTAAAACAAAGTTGGAGTATTTTAAAAAATACACCTTTGCGGGCTGAGTAGGGTGACAGACTGATACAGGGAGAACACAGTCCTCAAGAATAAAAGCAAATACAACAGCAAACATTCTCTGACACACACCCCAATAAAACAGCCAAACAAAAAAACTAAATGGCAAACAAGCAAGTCAATCAATCCATACAAAGTGACATCAGGCCTTTCCAAAGTGACATCAAGTTTCTCTTTTTAAATCCCATTCAGTCCCACTGGTCTTAATCAAGTCCATCTCCCATAATTCTCTGTAAACCAGAAAGTACTCGTTGGCTCCTCTTTATGGCTGGTCAGCAAGGTTAGGGTCCGCTCTGAAACAATGACAAGAACAGGTCTCAGTGGCCAGTGAGACTGGCTAATATGATGAGACTGCGCCTGTCATTAACCAATGGCATGGCTATTTCAGAATTAACATCAGTGACACAGGCAATGATTTCAGCAGCATTATCAGGGGACTAATCAACATAGTACAACGTTACAGCACATTCAGAGAAAGAGAAACGCATGGCGTAGGACAGGTACAGATGGTGACGTTGTTCAACAGAAAAAAATCAAGTTTGCTTTATACAATCACATTTCTATAGCAACGCTGAACATTCCACCACTGAAAACGTTTACATCTGTTGGACTCGGTACAGCTCATTCCTTGAAGCACCATTGTACAGCTAACGTGGAGGTTTGTGATACAACACAGAACATAGAACAAGTATTGGGAACAGTAAGCAGGCTCTAGGGCATTACATTTCTATGCGTCACTTTATGAATGCTAATCTCAATCAAATACACTGCAAAGTTTTCACATGAATTACCTAACAACCATGTACGGAGTTAGACAGGAACCCGGATGAGTAAGAGGCAGAAAGAGAGCTGACCGACAGCAGTAGGAGGGGACCCCAACCCTGGTATGCAAACATTTTAAAAGGTGCCACTCTGGAGCTCAGTGGGGGAGAGAGGGATTCTGCAGGACTTGAAAAAAAGGCAAGGAGAGTGACACACCTCTCTTCCTTCTATGCCTCTCAACAGCCCACCACTGAGGGCAAGTACAAGAAGGGAGTGCCGGAGCAATGATAAACAAAAACAGTTTTGGAGTGCCGATTCCTCCTTGTACTCCTCTCATCCTCTGAACAGAGACAAGAGAGACACTGGAGGAAAGCAGGAGGAGATGAGAGTTGGTCTGTGTGAGGTGTACTCTTTCCTCTCTACCTGGCCTCCTCCCTCCTGTCCTCCCTCTTGGTGCGAATGGGCTGAGAGCCATCGGCAGGCTGCTGGACCCAGTTGTTATCATGGAGCCCAACGCGGCAGCCTGGTGTGTCCTTGTCTGTACGCCGGCAGCACATCCAGTAGGAACGTCCATAAGGCAGGTCGTGGTGGTAAGGTTTGGGGTGCCAACGACACAGGGAAACGTCCCCGCGTTCATATTGCCGCTTACACTGCTTGCAGGGGTCGTCCCTGTAGAGTGGGTCTTGATTCCAGCGTGAATCCACTGCCCGCACCCCATATGTCTCAATCAACACCTTAAAGTAGTGGGAGGTGCACTTGAGGGCTGCCAGTGAGCGTGTCGGCAGGTAGCTGAAGATGTTGACCATGATGTGGTCGGGCAGGAGCAACATGTACTGGCGCGGTTCAAGTAGGCGCTGAATCTGAAAGCGGATCTCCAGGAAGTCATGGGAGACGTGGCGGTATAGACGACACAGCGAAGGGTCTGAACAGTCCTCCCCAACGCTGGGAGAATCTGGTCGAGGTGCCCGCTCCCCTGAGCCCACTCCCACCCCCGTCCCAGGGCCATTGTTGTTGGCACAGTCCAAAGAGCACATTCCCGACCCACTGCCTGTTCCTTTTACATCGTCCTCGGGGCCCCGTGGGGGCTGAAGGAAGAAGAGTTGTCCAGGAGGGGGATCCTCTGATAAAGGGTCAGTGGCGCTGGCTACAACTCCACCACCCCCTCCTCCACTAGTCATAGCAAAACACACTGTCTCCTCCTGCACGTTTTCTGTACTGTCCTTGCCATAAAACACACATTGGTCCACAGCGCCTGTCACCACCACCTCCACGTGAAAGCCCGTCACTCGCTCCCTACCCATACCCACAGCTTTCTTCTCCCCAGAGGAAAGCTCCTGGGTTGGATCTGGGCTGCCACAGGCCTGCCTGTCTGGGTGATGAAGGTCTCCATCTGGTTTGGGGGCAGCAGCTGTGGCGGCAAGCAGCAGACTACTGGGGTCTCTAGATGAGGGACTGACAAGCTGGTAGAGGTCACAGGTGATTTTCTCTTTGGCCCTGGCTGCTGCCTGGTTACCCCCACCACCACAGCTCATAAACATACAGCGGGACCTGCCAGCTGGCTCCAACTGAGACCGTGGGTCCAGATTTGACACTCTGAAAGCTATCCTAACCTCACCGTGACTGTGGCTGGGTGGTGGTGGAGGGGTTACAACACCGGAGTCCCCTCCTTTCCTACACTCCCTTTCTCTGTCTTGATTAGAAGAGTCTGGTCCAGGACCAGTGCCCAGATGGAGGCGATTTTCCAGGTTCTGGGACTCAAAATGCGCGATGGCCTGGGCTACCCTGCACGACTCCTGCTGCTCCTCCAGCTCCTGGTCTGTCTGGATGAGAGATGACGACTCCGGGGCCTCTTTTGAGGTCTGGCCATTTGAACTGTCCGACACAAACACTACAGGTGTGGGGTCTGACACTGTGCCCCGGAGTAGGGTGTGCTGGTGGGGAGTAAGGCCCTGACTGTGAGTGGTAGTAGGGAGCTGGTGGTGGTGTTGGCTCCCATGAACAGCCACAATTCCCTGGAGGGCCATGGCGGTCCTCTGCTCAACCAAGGCAACCATCTCTGCCACCGACAGCAGGTCTGTCTCATTCACCCCTCCTAAAAGTGGCTCATCGGGGCTGGGAGGTGCAAGGGAGGAGTCGTGGCTGAAGTGCGGATCTGAGGCTTGGGAGCGGGTTGGAGGGTCATAGGATGAGCATCGTCTTCGTCTTTTGGCTTTACTGCAGTCAGTTGCCCAGTTACCTTTAACCTGTGGAGAAGGAAAATACTTCATATTTAGTGGAAAAAATGACCAAATGGTACTAAACTGGGTCATACATGTTTGTTTCAACTCCTCACCTTCATGGCACTGGGTCTGGGCTGGCCTGCTCCGCTGAACTGGTGTGCAACGAAGAAGGCTATCTTCTCCTTGGTGTTGCCTGGCTTGATGACATACCAGGTGTCTAACAGCACACGGCCATCTTCCATCTGGGACCCAGAAGAGGGTGGCGAGGGAGGCGCTGAAGAGGGAGGAGGGGCCTGGCTCTGTGTCATGGAGCTGGAGACAAGCTCGGGATCGGGTGGAGTGTTCTCTGAGCCCACATCGTCCTCTTCTCCATTCTCTCCCCGCAGCCCCACTATCATCCCCCCATCTTCACTTCCATCAACCGTCCTGCTGACATCTGGAGAGGCCTCAGCCTTGCAGAGGGAGGGGGACCCTGTCCCACCACCGCCTCCGCCCCCTGAACCCGGGCTCCTTGCTTTGTTCTGGGAGTAGGTGCCAAAGGGGCGCGGGCACCACAGACGGATGTGGGAGAAGGTGTCTCGGTCCATCAGGATGCGGACCACCGGGGCATACCGGCATCTATGCTGGCCAGCAAACAGCCAGAGCCAGAGCTCTCATTGTCGGCTCCCTGTCCCAGTGCCGACCCGATGGGCACTGTCTGTCACTGAGCCCCCAGCAACACTAGGCATACAACCTGCATTGATAGGAAAGGGAGAGATAAGAGGAAAGTGTGGAGTACAGGCGGGGAGGGAGGAACGAGAGAAAAGAGAAACAGCACCGTCATAACGACTCAGTTACTGAAAACATAGTTCTTATATAGAGCAACAATGCTAGTCCGTGCTGGGATCAATTCAAATAATCAATGACCAATTGAGAATGTATTGAACAGTTGCCTCGAGGTACAATTCAGACAGGGCGTTGCATTGCACACCAGCAGCCCAGCGACTAGACTGGAAAGAACAGAACCATCAGCACACTACTGACGGAACAAATCACAACTGGCCTGCCTCCTGCTTCGGCCAAACTCAATTAGCGATAACATTTGCTACTGTGTACTAAGATCATCTCCCCCACTTTGGAGCCTCTAAATCAAATTAAAGGGATTCCATTTCAGGTTTGGTGTCTGCGGCCTGTAGATGAATGGGATGTAAGATGGAACACAAAAGCTCCAAATGGACTCTCCTCTTTCTCTCCTGCATCTCCGTGCTTCAAAGAGGACTTGCTTAATAGGAGGCAACACAGGGAGGAGCATGCAGGCATATGCTGGACCTATTTTTAGCAAACGGCAGGAGGGGGTGGGGTAGTGAAACTGCTGTAACTGTCCTTACCCCTTTCTCCCTGCCAGAGAGCCTATGCTACAGGCTAGGGGGGAAAGCCTTTACTCCACCCAGCGTGCATTGCTTCTGCAGCTATGCCAACTGTAAGGGCTGCCAGGAACGTGCCGGCATGCTTAAGGAGCGAACCAAATGGCAATGGAGCAACATGTTTGACTCACTGCTGATCTGAAGGCCTCCTGTGCATCTGCAGTTACGCCTCATCTGGCAGTCCCTGAGGTTTACCCTGCATTACATATTTAAACTATATTATGATTCAACTAGTAATTTTATATATATATCTATCTATCTATATCTATATCTATCTATATATATATATATATATATCTTTCTCTCTCTCTCTCTCAACTTCAACAACTCTAATATTACTCACTCAGTCGTAATTTTCCACTTAAGATGAGCTGCAACAGGCTGCAAAGACCATTGTGCATCAATATTACAGTTCTGCTGGTCCAGACAAAAGCCAGAAAACACATCACTGATAGGTTAGACTAAAATAGTACGCTGTATGAAGCCTTCAAATAGGTAAACATAAATGATGTTTAATTCTCTTCTCATCAACTATCATGATGAAACTGATCACGTAATAAAGGTGAGCACTCTAAACCATTACATGAGTCGTGATTTGAATGTCTTTAGTCCTGTATGTTTAGAACAAAATAGACCTCGTACCGATGCACAAGTCCCATGTCTCTTTCTCTATGGTATTACTCTTCACCTCTAGAGGTTCAGACATGTAGTCGGCTCCACTGAGTTTCATTTAAAAAAAGCCTTTTGGCGTGTCTTTGTCGATTAATTTGTGCTCTTCTCTTTGACAGTGTTTAATTTACAGATTGCCTGGTACATGTTGAAGTGCGGCAATAACTTGACAAAAGTTGTCTTCATTATTGGCAGGTAACCAACAAAAGTAAAAAAAACCCAAACAAAAAAACAGCACTCCTGTTACAAACAGGTGTCATAGCTAGGAATAATGCCAATGTAAGTTCACACATGGTATGTTTTACTGGATTATACAATACAAGCTAGTTTTGCAGCACTTAAACATCCCACAGTGCTTCACATGATGAATGCAAAGCTCTTTAAACTATTTTGTTGCATAACACGAAACTTATTTTGCAAAAGGTTAATATATTTGTCCAAGATTGGTTTCTCTGCGTTTTGATGACACAGTAGCCTTCTTTCCATTTTAGCCACCCGAATCCTTGAGTCCAAACTTTAAAAACAGGTCACTGTTGTGCTTCTCTGTCTAACACACTGAATGGGTGGTGCTTTGCACATTTGTACTAATGGAATGGCTCAGAGAGGTGCAAAAAGCAAACACCGCCCACACAGTGTGGTGAACCAATTCAAACGCTTCCTCTATAATCACACAGCAACAACTCAGCTAAGAGCAGGCAGATTATACTGTTGAAGAAAGAAAAAAAAAGCTAGTGAACCTTTAACCACTTTTATTCTCTACATCCTTTCCATCAACTCCTCTTCTCCCCTCCCTCTCGCTGCATCATACAATCCATCTCTCATAACAGATTGGACGGTATCACAAGAGGGAAGCCAGAAGAGAGAAGGTCCGCCCACTGCAGCTCTCCTGTACAAAGTCACACACACAAACACACAGAACATCAGCCACATTATCAAACTACACACCAGAATTATTAGTGCTCACGTTCCTTTGACCGTACAATGGTTGGGAGAAGAGGCCATGTCCACACAAGAGCAGATTAATCTAGAAAAACACTATTTAAAAATGGCTAAAAATCTCTTCTTCTTTCTCCTCCTCCTCCTCCTCCGTTGGTTGGCAGACAATAAAATTGTGCAGTACTGCCAACATTTGGCAAGGAGTGGGACACTCACAGCCAGGTTACTCCCGTTGGTCTCTGCAGGTTAAAACTCCATTCTGTCACCTCCTGCTCTCTATGAGCACTTATATTGTGTTTTTAATTTAGTTCAACACACATGTTGCTGCCGTCATTGCACAGTTTTTAAGTTTCTATTATCAGATAATGGTGATTCATAACCTGCACCAGATACCCATGGTGAACAGCTGTCGATCAAGTCACCGTTTAACAGAAACATATATAAAGATCAATGACAACCCTTTTATTGTGATCAGATTAACTGTTATTCAACATGTGCGATGACGTAGATTTGATGCCAACAGACAGAATGCTGCATTCTTAAAAATTACTGCTACACAGCACCAAGGGATGTATCATCGTTTTAGCTTTTCTCCATCCACATTGCACACCAGTATTTTCTCATCCTGATCACTCTGGGGAGGTTCTTACAAAAGCTCAGTTTTTGGGTTTATGTTTGAGAAATGTATGAAATGATTCTGCTGCTCTTCAAAATAAACTACAAGTCAATACAAACAATGGCACCATGAAGCCTAGGTCAAACAGCCGCTGTCAATGTGGGAGAAACTTGCTAGCCTAAAAAAAACAATAACAACAATAAACAAAGAAATGAACCACTGAATAGACACTCAGATTCAGAAATTCAGATGCCTGTAAAAAAAAGTATTTCTGAGAGACTTAAGCCACACAGTTGGAGAGTCATCTCTCAGCCAGTTTTCAGTACTGCTCCACATTACTCCTCATCAACTGGTTTAAGTTAGTACTGAGCTACTTTTACTTTTTCCCCTCTTCATTTGAAACAGTTACAAATTAAGGCTTGGTTTTGGTTTTAAGCTTTCTGCATCAACCTAATCCTTCAAATCCTGTCCAAACACAGTGGCAGCCGGCAGCGACACCACAGAAACACAACAGTGCCAGAGTTTGCATCATTAGGTACCCAAGCGGACAAATTAACTGTCAAAAGGGAATCATCATTTTCTAAATGTATTTCCACACCTTCATGCACCATCCACCTTCTATGCAGTTCTAAATGTAGATAGCAGGAAGGTGCTACGGAAGTTATTATAACAGAAGCTACCCTAAACAGGTCAAATCCCACTATAGGGTTATCTGTCTAAAATGAAAGAGTAGTGTTAAGTGGACCAGACGAGACGCAGCAGTTCTTTTTAACAGACATACATTATGTGTCACCAATAAAGAATACACGATTCCACGTCTGTGTGGAAGATTCCGAGTGAGATGTCTGTGGATTACTGCTGCAGTCAAAATGTGGAAATCCAAACAATCCTCACTGCACAGCTGCACACAACACATACACACATTAACAAGGTACTGATCTGTAGATAAATTACTACCATTCTGTTTGCTTAGTGAGTTTGAGAGGTTTGTCCCATTACATTAAAACTGAACTTCTGCTGGACTGGGTGATTTCCCTATACAAATCAAATGCAGTTTGGCATGCACTCTCACCAGGATAATGGTTTCACTATGTTAGGTGCGCGTAGTTCAGAACACCATAGTGGATCACATCCCCATTAAAGGCTGATTTTAGAAGCTGTATTATCACCAATTTCATAACTTGAGACTTAAACGTTCCTTAAACCTAACCCATCAGCTAATCTGTCTAATGCTACCCTTACAAAAAGGTCAGCCTGATAAAGACAAAACAGTGCCACTCCAACTCAGCCCTCTCATAATATCCTCCAGCTCTCCTGCACTCTTTTTCACAACCTTTCAGACAGACTGCCAAAAGGCTGACGAATGATAATACCGAAGCATGCCAAAAAGTCTTAGCTCAATCTCACTCTCTGCATGTGTGCCTGTGAAGACAACGCAACAGAAGCACAGCCAGCAGGCCAGCTTTGCTGCAAACTGTCAACAGAACAATAGAACTGAGTGCATCACTCCAGCAGTCTGCTTAGGAACATTATTACAGAGAGCCGCCGCTTTGTCAGGACTCCTCGGAAGAGTGGCTGACCGGCTGTGCAGGGCTGTCTGTGTGTTTGTACTGCAACATCAACTCAAGTTAGACTTGATGATGCAAGCTTTGATACTACAATCACAAAGGCCACTGTGTCAGCACGGTGTGTTATCCTGCTTGAACATCTGAAAGGAAGAGAGCAAATCAAGCATTGTCTAACAATATCACATCAGTCTGTACTTTTGGGCTCCTCAAAACAAAACAAAAAGATGAAATGATGCCAACTTCTCCAGTGACAACCAACAAGTGTGGTAATACAAGCATCATAAATAACAACAATTTGAGATGTCTGATGTGTTGAACGTCTGATGACCAACCACCCACAAACAGTTAGCTTAACGTCGTGGTAAAATCTTCAGCGCCTTATTGGCTTAGTAGTAGGACCTAGTATGTTTTTCATTCTATTAATATTTAACACTAACCAACCAACCACGCTTCTGGTAAATGCTATACTTAATTTACTTTATTAATGGATAGTTGCACATCATGTTGATTTTGCACATAGTAAATAGACCCGTCGTTAGCTAACGAGATTGCTAACTGGATAGCACAACTTACCTGCATAATAACATGACAGCGCTTGCTAGCAAGCTAACAAGATAAAAAAAAAACCTCAGCGTTATATTTTGTTAGCCTACTTACCGAAGCAGCGTTAATCTCTACACACAACCTTCTTGACTTGCAAACTGTCGATGACAAGTGTTTCCTCGTTGTATTTCACTCTAACCAAACCAGTTTGTCTGGTGAAATGCAGGTGACACGAGTTAACTATCCGTGTCCACGTAGCTAAGCTAGCTCACTCACTGGCTAACGTCGACATTAGCCAGCAGCTACTCTCTGTTATCAAGCTTGTCTAGTGATGGCTGCTATCGAGGCTTGTGTGCCTGTCAGTTGTCTGAACAAAGTCTAGCTGACTGTATGCCTTGTTAGGAGTCTGAGCAGTCGCTCTCTCGCTATCTATTTAGAAGTGACACAAGCTTTTACGGTATGTTCTCGGGGATACCAAAATAATCAGTGTCAAAACGGCAGGAGGAGGAAGGCCATCTTGTTGACAAGCAGCTGCATAGGGCCCACAGCCAATAGCAATGCAGAGTCGGTGGTGTGCCCATATATGGCGTCTGCACAGCTCCCTCCCTCCACTGCCCCCTGCCCCCCCACACTTACCACACTGGACCACACTGTAAAATCGCAACATTAAAAGGTCACTGTGTCAAAGACAGGTGGGAAGGGAAACCCATATACGCCTATAAGGCACATAGTGGGTTCTTCTTCTTCTTCTTCTATACACTCACACACCAATAGCAGGCATTCTCCATCTATTTCATGAACTACATATTTCTTCATATGATTTCATCAACATACTCATTATATATTTTCCTTTTTTTCGGCCAGATAATATAAACATTTTGTCATAATTTCATCATGGACTCTTCTTTCACTATGCAAGTCCTTCTGTTTTATAATTTTTTGACATCTTTCTTATTCTGCTCTGCAGTTATTCCAGTGATATAAACAATGTTGTACAAATGTTGTGCTCTTGTTTCAGTTCTATATTCCGTTTTCCACACACTGTTTCTATTTACTGCAATGACCCAGTTTGCCAACGGTGATCATTAAAGTTTCATCTTATCTTCCAAAACCTGTAGGCGCTTGTGTTTTATAAATGAAACACACAAGAATCTTTTAGCATCATTTGTTTGGCACTAGTATCATTACACTACATATATCTAAAGTACACATTAAAATGTATGGAGGTAGAGAAATACAGTATGTGTGTCACTGTGGTCAGTATGTTTTGCACGTTTGCATTTCAGATTCTGGAGAAAAGGAAAAGCTTAGAGCAGCACCTTGTCAGTCCAGCAGAGGGCTAGACACTACTGCATTGTGCCCACGTGTCTGTGTCTGTCTACATGCAAACAGTGTTTCTCTAGTGTACACCTTACTGACATTCATTACACAAGTTATCATCAACGTCTAGTTTTTTTTAACCATAATCAGGTGCACTTCATCTATAGTATTACACTCTGATTGATCATGCAAATCCTCTGCATAACAGACCAATGATAATCATGGAGTTTCTTGAGTCAGTGGTGTAATAGTAAAGGATATCAAGGCTGAACTATTACAGACAATCATGAGGCAAAGGAGTACTATATGATTATCAAAGATCTGGTCTGTTTTCAGAAAAAAGTATTCATTCAGTTACTTTGCCTTTAAAGACTTCCATTCTGTAACATACAACATCAGTCTGAAGGCCTGGGTAATAATTCAATATTATCGTTTATCAATTTTAGGTGGAACCATATTGTAATAATATGATGAAATCATGTTATCATTCTAGAAATGTCTATCTTTTGTCCAAACTAATTTTTCCTAGCAAATTTTGATAAAATATGTTTTAAACACTTTACAATGTGGTATCAAATAACTAACTATTCTTTCAATACGAGGCAGATTTTTGATATGCTGGGATTTGACAATTAATTATTGTCTATTGCTCAGAGTGCATTACTGACAACTGTTAAATTATCATTGTACAATGATAAGGTTTTGCTTAACAGCAATTTCTGTAATTTAAAAAGTCTATCATTGTAACAAAATTTCTTTGACAAACTTACTTGTTTCTTTTGCATAGCATTCCTGACTGGGATCTGACGATGTATTGTGAGACAAATAAATAAATCTTACTAGTACATACAATGTAGTGGATAGTAGATCTCTGTGCCAACATTTTAAATGAGTTCTCTGGCTCAATAGACCTATCATCACAACCGGTACTTTGTTAAATACATATTCAACAAGCATGTTTTCATACACAAATCCTGCACATAAATCAGAATCAGAATCCAGTTTATTGCCAAAATGGTTTTCACATACAAGGACAGTAAGTAAAGTCTACATCTTATAGCAGAGGGTCCCATACGGAAATGTAATTTAAGACATATATAAAGATATAGATTTATAACATATATGGAATACCCATAGTAAAATGTGTATATTAACATACATATCATAACACAAATATCTATATGATGCTTTTTATGTGGTATTATATCTTGCAACCATATGTGATATGTAGTTAATGTATGTATGCAAGTTTTTTAAAACGTAAAATGTATCATACATACATAAATATACATATTTGTATGGTCTAGACATATATGTCAATATATGAAATCGTCCCCATTTCTAATAGATTTTATATATAATTTATACATATGTACAAATAGGGTTTTACTTGATATGTACATATATTTTATATATGTAAATTCAATATATACAGATATAAGATTTCCATATGGGGTGGCCTGACAGGAACACGTAGACAACAAAAAAAAACATTTTGGACATAATGTCTGAATTGTAGCAGTACCGTACTTGTCCTCTCTTGTTTGGTAACTGAACCTCGATGCACGTGCATGTAAGCGTCCTCCAAAACGACGACACCCCCTTCCACTCCCATTAGACTGTAATTGGAGCAACAGTCCTGCTTTAGGTGGCCATTATCTAGTATTTGGCACTGTTATTGGCTAACGGAATACGCCCCTCCTCTTTTGGCACCTGGGTCCTGCCTACTTATTAAAAGTCTGAATTTTTCGGTCAGTTCGCTCGTCTTCTTCGCGTCGTCGTCTTCTTTTAAAATAGCCCCCATCAAGTACAGTGAGGGAAGGGCTAAGAAAAACACGTAGTATAACGCGGGGTGGGATTGGACAGCTAGAAGGACGGAGAGGAAAAGCGTTTTTGTTTTTGAAAGGTTTGGCGGACTTGCAATAACTGTATTGTGAATTTGGAGATCATGGTGGAAAACTTAGATTGGGATTGTGATCACAGCGGAATGCACTTGCAACAGGTCCTTTGCCAGAAAAGGAGGAAAAAAGCTAGAGGAGGATTTTTATAAACAGGCAAAAGCGTTAAAATCTCAGACAGGGTCTCAAGTAGTAGGCCTACAACTAATGTTGTGTCAAGAAAGAGTGCAGAACAAAATAATGAATGGAAAGTAGCTTAATCGTAGAGTTGAACAAAGATGGGTGTCATTTCAATCCAATAAAAATGACAAAGGCAGTTGAAAAGAAGATGGGGAAAGTCAAGTTTGCAAAAATATTAAAATAACAGAAGACTACTAATATTTGCAAAGGATGTAGAACAACAGAGAACGATTTTGAACAAGAAAATGATCAATGGAGAGAAAGGCACACATCCCAGGTTCAGTTGTCAAAATGAGGGGAGTAATATCTGGTGTTCCATTGTCAATATCTAATGAGGAAATTGTGTCAGAAATTTGTGAGAAAGGAGTTAAAATTGCTGAAGCTAAAAGGCTGGGGTGAGAAAACAGAAAACCTCTTGATCTTACTCCATTTTGAGAACTTCTTACAGAAGAGAGTCTTGCTGGGTATGTTCAGTTATTCAGTGAGAGAATATATCCCGCCTCCAATTAGATGTTTCAAATGTCAGCGAGCATGGGGCATGTAGCAGGACAATGGAAAGGAAAGGAAATGAAAGAACAGGTGTGCAAGGTGCGGAGGGAACCATGCATACAGAAAATGTAGCGATAATGACAAAGTGCTGCAACTGTGGAGGGCAACATGGTGCCACTTTTCAAGGCTATGCTGTGCAAAAACAAGCAAGAGAAGCACAAAGATACAAAACAGTGAACCAGGTTTCATATGCTGAAACATTAAAGAAGGTAAATGCAGAAGGAGCAAATAAGGAAATGTCAGAGAAACGAAAAGAACACCGCAGCCAAACATTTTCCAACACAGTGAGGAGAGCAAACAATGTGCAATAACCTTGTTCACAGAGGTGTAACGGAGGGGACTTTACTTGTAGATAGTTAACTTTGTTGCATTTATCTGCAAAGTGGCTTATATAGCTCTCCAACAAGATGCAGTGGTTGATGCAGCAAGGATCACAAGTATTTAGGGAGACACAATATATGAAATGTTCATCCCAGTGATCTGTGATGATATCTTATAAAGTAGTATGGTATGGAAACAATGTTAAAGAAAATCGAACTGATGATAAACAATTAGTGATAACTAATGAGGAGGCTAATTTGCTTGGGAAAATGTTTGCAAGTGTTCATCGTGGAAATCATCTTCAGGACAGACAGACAGAGGGAAAGAGAGATATTAAGGCAGTGGTATACTCAGATATTTAAAAAGCATATGACTCAATGTGGAAAGAAGGACTTCTAATTAAAATGAATCAGATTGGAATTGGAGGAAATATGCATAACTGGATAGTAGACTTTTTATGAGATTGTACTTTTAGGGTTAAAGTGGGATCACATGTCCAGTGAGTTAAAAATAGAAAATGGAATTCATCAAGGAAGTGAAATTAGTCCTATCCTGTTCAATATTATAATAAACAATATATTTAAGGATGCAAATAGAGATATAAGTGTTTCATTATATGTAAGATGATAGGGCAATCTAAAAAAGAGGAAGAAATGTTAAGCATGTGATTAAAAATCACTAGAAATCTTTAGAAATAGTGTCAGAATTCCAATATTTTGGAATGTGGTTTGATGAAAAGAACACATGGAATTCACATATAAAGCACATAGAAACAAAATGTAAGAAAGCTTTAAATCTCATGAGGAATTATGTGGGTATGATTGGGGGGGGTGATAAAATATCACTATTAAATATATATCAGGCATTTATAAGATCCATTATTGATTATGGATGTATAGTTTATGGGAAAGCATGTAAAAGAACTATAGCGGCAATCTAACCTCAAAAAAATACAGCTGAGGGAAGTGGAAGTCCTTTCCAACATGGGGTGGTGGAAAGAATGATGTCTGCGATGGCAAGTGCTTATGATGGTTTATTTGTATGACCAGGATAAAACATTTACAAAAAGCTGGGTGCACTGACTGAAAAACATACCAAACTCATGCTAATGTCAAAATAAATAAACAAAACACTAACCAGCCCAGATAAACACACGTAAACAGCTGAATAAATGTATGGCTTCCTCCTTTCCTAATTCCCTGGTGCTGTTCACCTGTGACTTCCCTATCTAACCTATGTGATTGATTACCTATTACCTATGCCCTCAGGTGCGTAAGTGATGTAACACCACTCAGATCACAACATGTGACACATCAACACCCCACCACTGAGGTTTTAAGTGAATGCTGCAGTTTTGTTGGGTTTCTGCTCATATGGGTGTCAAAGTATGACACGGTATGTCTATGCTGTTTTATGTGGACCTGCCCCATGAAGCTGTCTTTCATTGCCCCCCGGGGTCAAATAACTTTTTTTTTAATTGAATTGAAAAGGAAATGAACAAGCAGACAAGTTAGCAAAGAAGGCATAAGTAGTAGTAGGCAGAAGTAATTAAAGTAGCTTATGGCAGGGGAGAGGCAAAATCTTTATTTAGAACATTTATAATAAATATATGGCAGAAAGAACGGGATACAGATAATATAGGGAGACATTATTATAATATACAGAAGTCAGTGAATACTAGACAGTTTAAAGGTAGATATTATAGCCGCAGAGAGGAAGTCATTATTACACGGTTATGGTTAGGGCATACAGGATACTGCCCAGTGTATTTTATGGGGAAAAGTCAAACCAATCTGTGTCAGTGGTGTAACGAGCTGGAGGATGTAGAACACATTATTATTCAGTGTAACAAATACAATTCTAAGAGGGAGACGTTAAGAAAAACAGTAGAAAAGATGAATGGAGGTTAAAATCATTACTGAGCACACCGAGGAAATCAGAAGGGGTTATATAATTCAGACAACAGGGTGAACATTTTTTTGTTTTTCAATCAGTATTTAGTAGACATAATGCTGTGACTCTACACGCTCCGTTACAGTAGGGGGCGGTATGCACCTATCAACGCCAATAAACGAAAAGAAGAATAAGTGGTCGGTCAAGTCAGTCAAATTTGAACTTCCGGGTGTTGAATTGTTGCAAAACACAGCCAGACAGTGGTGGAAGAGGACAGTCACCCAGAAAACCCAGGATAAGGCAGCTTTAGGAAAAGTGAGTGTATTTACTTCGTTAACATCAAAATGCATCGTTCAGTATTTTTTCAAGTGGAAGAATGAACCATGGGCACGTGTTCAGTCAGGCTGCTTAACACCAACTATGATACAGGAGCGACCTAATGAGCTATTTAACGTAGCCGAGAGTGTAATTGTGTGAATCTTTAATTCTGTAATTGTGCAGGTCACTGTTGTCCCGTTACTCTAGGCAGCACGTGTTCATGACACACTGGCATGTCTTGAGACACGGCCAATTACATCCAAGGTTAAACCATTTAGCAGGGTGAAGAACATGATACATTTTTGTCCCAAGAGTCTTTAGATTGATCTGTCAGGTTACAACATCTCACTAGATTTATTATCTTCCAAACATTTGCTTATTTGGGTGAAAGACTGCGGTGGGTGTGTCTGTGTCTGGTACTTTGTGTATTTTTAACATGTTACTTTACTCCACCTCTCTGTATGCAGTGATGCTATCAGAAGTCCTGCAGGTGCTGCGTGGGGCAGGTAAAGTGGGGTCTGCCCTGGTCACCACCCAGGGAGAACAGCTCCGATTAATGGCCTGCAACTCCTCCATGGGCGCTGGGGTCAAAGTTGCTCAGGATGTGGTGGAAGGACTGGTGGGCACCTTTATGAGCGGCAGCAGTGCGGTAAGCATCCATCACACTGGGCTGTGGAAAAGTTTGCTGAGCATTTGACATTATCACACAAACTGATTAACTAAACAATTAAAATAATATTTAATGATAAAAAAGTGAATGCAGCCCAAGTTATATGTACATATAGTAGTTCTTTGGCTAAATTACTGCTGTGTTTGTAGCAGTCAATAAAGGAAGATGTGTTTCTGGATGCGGAGGGTTGGGAGAATATGGACCCTGATGAAGCAGCCAAATGGGCCGTGGGGTCCGAGTTCCCTCCTGATGCTTCGGAGCAAAGCCAGACAGAAGCTGGAGCTGCAGCTGAGATGCCAACAGGTATTGTCAATTCCAGCTTGTTAACATGTACAGGAGGCGACATACACAAAGTACATGGCACTACAAGAGTTTTTTAGTATAAGAATATTTGAATCTTATTGGTCCTTCTCCAGTGTTGAAATTACTAAAGATTGTTTAAAACATGTTATTTGAAGACAAGCCATCAAGTGCAAAATATTCACTTTTTAGAAAACATCAGAGCATCTTCAGTTCTTGGAAAAGAGAGCGAATAATGGAAATCTCATAGCATGTGCTGTACTTATCTGTATTTTGCCTTTGAATATGGAAGTGCTTGAAAACTGTAGAGCTCTGTTGTGACCAAAAAACTCAAGTCAAGCGTTTTTGTCATGCATTGTATTTTCTTTCTCGTGCGTCAACAGGCCGGACACACTGGCCAATATGACAAGACTTCAAGAGTCACAAAGAGTCTTCAAGGGTCTCTCATGTTCACGCTATAAAACACTCTCCTCTCTCTACCACAGGAGTTCCTCCTCACCCAGGGGCAGGTCCTGCAGTGGCGAGCTGGCCGGGACAGAGCGCTCGCTTCCTCCACACGACCCCCGGCCTCCACCGGTACTACTACCAGACCAGGTCCGTCCACGACACGGTGGTGGCCAGGCTCACACCAGATGACATCAAGAAAGCCAGGGAGGCCAAGCTGGCTCTGGTCAAACCTGTCAGACAGAAGGTTGGCTGAAGGACTCGATCTGCAGACTCATTTTGATTTGACACTGCAGATTATGTATATTCTCTATGAGGCTGTCTATAACTGTAAAGCCCACATAATTATAAATAAAATATAATACATTATAATACTTATTTTGATGAGCAGACTAATACCTGAAGAGACCCGAAGAGTCATTATATGACTTTATATTCATACACTGTATCTTGTCATGTGAGTGCTTGGCTAGGGGAAGGTGATGACTTTGAAAGAAGCAATATTCATAATAAATGACTCAGAAAATGAAGCTTTAAATAAAGAAGCAATTGTATATATCCAGATATAATTAGTAGTTACTGACATTTATTCAACAAAAAGATTTATTTTGAATTTTTTTTTCTTATGCACAAAGTACAGTAAATATATAGTAGTTATATATTCATAGTGCTAACTGCAGGAGATGAACCACAGACAGGGTGCTAGGACGTGTTATGTAATGTGTGTCGTATACAGTATGTTGGCCTTTGTGATGTAATTCAAGGTTGCTGTCTGAAGACTTTCGCCCTTTGTTTCTCCTTCAGCACAAGAGTTAATCAGGAACAATCAAAACCCGCTTTGATTTCAAATAAATGTGTTAATTGTTTTTATCACGTGGGATGTCTTCCCTCAGCTGAGTGACCGTGCCAAAGAGAGGAAGGTGCCCGCCACAAGAATCAGCAGACTGGTTAACTTTGGAGGTAAGAGCAACATGCATTTTCCATTTTTGTGCAAATCATATTTGGCAAGACACATTGTTGTGAATGACATAGCTCTGCTGATGTAACAAATGTATAATTACCATTGTAGTATAAGCTGGGCTGCTCAATGTTGCTGTGTAAAAATGGTTCATTTTAAATGTTCCAGCACTATCTGTGCTTCATAGCTAAATATGATTGTATGAAGTCTAAATGTACGGTATGCCCTTACAAAGCGTTAATATACATTGGTTTGATAGTTTCACTTAAACACACTCCCAATGGGAATTTAAATGTCAGAAAAAATTTTCTTTCACTACACTGTTGTTGTGCGTTGTATTTGAGACTTATACATATATCAGGGTTTGTACAAAGTCTTGAAAGTTTGTAAAGTGTTATGTTTTCAAGGTTAGGAAAATGCTTGGATTCCTTGAAAAAAATGCTTGATTTTCAACATAAACTGGTGTTCCATCATCAACACAGTCACTCATCTTCACTTTTTGGTCACTCACCAAAATCTTTTAATATTTGAAATGAAACCATCCCATCATCATATTTGTTTGTTTGTCTGCTGCATTTATAGTAACAATTCAGATGTGATGATAAAGGCTTCGAGAGTGTGGACATTTTTGGTTTAGGTAACTTGAAAGTGCTTGAAAAGTGCTTGAATTTTCCTCTTAACAAGCTGTATGAACCCTAATATATTCTTATTCACAACTGTTGGGAATTCTGTGTTTATGAAGAAAAGTGAATGCTTTTGCATTTTCTCAACAAAGAGAATTATTTTACTGTCTCAAGTGTCATAAATGTTCTGCAAAAGATACCAGACATGAAATATGATTTCACTCTTCAACTAGCAGCAGCTGTGTCAGATTTAAACCTCCCCTCAAGCATCTGTTAAGTGGCCCTACATTTAAAATCTCTTGTGTCTCTGTCTCTCTGCTGCAGGACTGGCAGTAGGACTCGGGATCGGCGCTATTGCAGAAGCAGCAAAACAGTCGCTTAGAGGCAAAGAAAAAGGAGGTGAAGTTATTTTCTCCTCCCGTCCTGTGCTGTTCTCTCCTCCCCTCCTGTTAAACAGCTCTTGGTCCAGCGCACACTTGGCAGATCCAGCAGACAGATGGGCAGCTGGTTGGCCCTGCAGAAGTTTGTCAGCACCTGCCAGCCACAGGACAGACGTTAAATCAAACCTGTTAACAAGAAGTTAAACAGAGGCTTTAATATGTGTTAAATGAACAGTGTTTAATGATGTACCACTGCCCCAGATTTTACACACTGCTTTCTACAATTGACCGGAAAGGGCTGGAGCTTATGTATTGGGCAGTTTGAAGATAATTGCCAAGACAAATAACTCTTGTTTGTGCTATACTATGTCTAATATGTTGTGCTTCATATCACTGCTAATACTTTTCCTCTGTGTCTTCTGTCTGTTGTGTAGATATGAGTGCCCTGTTAGACTCTCCTCTCCTGTCAGAGGCCAATGCTGAGAGAATAGTCAACACGCTGTGCAAGGTGCGTGGGGCAGCACTCAAGATAGGACAGATGCTCAGCATTCAAGGTACAAACTGTAGCAACGGCATCACTTTGGGGCAGTGAAAATGTTTTTTTTCTGACAACTTCTCATGATTTATTTCTTCAGACAATTCCTTCATCAACCCCCAGCTGCAGAAGATCTTTGAGAGGGTCCGGCAGAGCGCAGACTTCATGCCTATCTGGCAGATGAATGTAAGCATGAACTGACCCCCTGGATTATTCTGGCAGTTCACAGGTGCAGCTTAATGTATGCAGATTTAAAGGTCAGATACATGTTTTTGAGGCTTGAGTGAGAACTTTATTGCGTCTGACTGTGTAGAAAGCTCTGGAGGAGGAACTGGGGCCAGACTGGCGAGAGAAGCTATCATCCTTTGAGGACAAACCGTTTGCTGCAGCTTCCATCGGCCAGGTGCATCATGGGGTATTAAAAGATGGTAGAGAAATTGCCATGAAGATCCAGGTATTCATACGTACACTGTTCCCATCTCCCTCACAACCTCTGTCCTTCTCTGTCTGCACTGATTTCCTTATTATTTTGTTATTTCCATATTCTTGCCAGTACCCCGGAGTGGCAGAGAGCATCCACAGTGACATAAACAACCTGATGTCAGTTCTGAAAATGAGCGTGATCCTACCAGAAGGTAACGACATCAGTATTTGTTTTAGTGTCTATTTATTCCAATCAGGACTTCGGCTGATACAAAAAATATTTTTTTAAAACATAGGTAAATATTTGCACGTTTTTTGCAGGTTGAGTAGTACATTCATTATTATGTGCAACAGGTGTCTATAAAGTCTTAACATTTAGTACTTTTGTAGTGGTGAATTGCAGAATTGAAGCAACAAGTTTTTCTTAAATTCTGCATGTTTGGTGATAACACCATACAGAGTATAAGACTTCTAAATTCAGCTGTTTCTATCTTGATGCTGTCCCCATCATTACACTGGGAGGTGACTATACACGCTTCTCCCATTGATTTGTCTCAGCATTTCCACTATTACTGTTTTACACCACGGGGTGGTGCTATAGTCAAAATCAGCTGACACATTGTTACAGAGTGACATTAAGGAAGTCTGGATCATTTACTTCAGTCAAAAACAATAAACTATTTATCATAACTAATGACTCAGCAGTTTTATTTCATGTCCAATGATGTACACCATTCTCTCCCATGTTTGCTTGAGTTTTCCCCGCTGACTCTTGCACTATTTCTTCCACAGGTCTGTTTGCAGACAGCAGCTTAGAGGTTCTTCAGAGGGAGCTGGCATGGGAGTGTGACTACAAGAGGGAGGCAGAGTGTGCCAAGAAGTTCAGGTAGGTTTATGTGGCATTTTGAACCATAGAGCCTCCTACACTGGAGCCCACTGCCGAGCTGTCACACACCATTTAACTGCACAGAATAGGAACCACACCAGGTTAGCTATGACATTTCAGGATGGTTACTCTATATTTAGAAGGGGACATTTCACTTAATGTTTTCTACTGCTACAAAACTGCATATAATGTATGTTGCACAGAGGCATTTTATTCTAGATATATTTATTCTATTTTTTTGATATGTACGGTCCTGACAGAAATGCAAAGCTTTGTGCTTTCAGGTACTATAGATACATTTTCTAATACATTTATGTAGTTTTGAGAGGAATTCTGCTCGTACTACCAGTATTACTGTAATATTATGAAATATATAATTAATATTAGAGAGGCTGCATTTCTAGGTAGTATGTTTAGTTAACTCTTATATTAAATCACAATATTTAGACATTAACTATCTTTATGTGCATGTTTTATAACTGGTTTCACAAATATTCTACACGTTCTGCAAATGCAAAAACACTGGGTTCTTTGTTGAATGTATTGTTTTAGTTTTTTTCTGGACACTTTCTGTCTGGCCTCCAGGTCCCTGCTGGAGGGAGACAAGTTTTTCCAAGTCCCTGAGGTGATCGATGAGCTGTCAGCCCGCAAGGTGTTGGCCATGGATCTGGTACAGGGAGTCCCACTGGACCGCTGTGTAGACCTGGACCAGGAGATCAGGAACCAGGTACATGGTTGACTTAACATAGTCATGAAATTTCCTCAATGCCATTGAAGTGTGAAAAGTGCACTGGAGAGTCAGGGAATTTGGTTAATTATATGGGCATTTGAAGTACGATAGCAGAACATTCTTGATCAGGAAATGATAAACAAAAACAAAAGAAATAAAAAATGCTGAAATCTATCAGTGAATGGAAAGTGAAAGAGTTATGGTGGGAACGCTGCATAGGGTGCTGTGTGGCTGAAAGCCCTAGTCCACCACAGCCTGGACCTCTAATTGTGGGAACCAATTAGAGCTGAAGCCTTATGACAAGTAGGACCAGAACCCTGAGCTTTGTTTGAAAATGCACTGTACAAACGTACAACAAGAAAGCCAGACAGAATAGAATAAAATGTATGAAATAGATTTTATGTGCCAGACCACAACAAGAATGAAAATATTCCATTGATAATGAGGCAGTAAACACAAACCTCTCCTCTCGTCTCCAGATCTGTTTCAACATCCTTCAGTTGTGTCTCAGGGAGGTGTTTGAGTTCAGGTTTATGCAGACGGATCCAAACTGGGCCAACTTCTTCTACAACTCTGACACCAACAAGGTGAGGGGAGTCTGGTATTGAGGTTGTAAATGAATTGTCTAACACAGAACATGTCAACACATGTTGACCAAATATTTAATTGTGCCAAAAAAAACATAATATGCAGCAGACGCATAACAATTTTATCCTGTCTGTAGGTTGTTCTGTTGGACTTCGGAGCATGCAGAAGCTACCCAGAATCATTCACAGATGACTACGTACAGGTATGATGAATCTAAAATGATATGACACCCACCTGGGAACAACACAGCATGATCTATGCAACAATATTTCTGTGAATAATTAAGCACTTGCGTCTTTGGGTACATTTTGCATCAGTCGAGGACAAATGATCACATGCATGTGCACACCCTCCCCAACTGATAGCAGCTTTGGTGTGTCTGTGCCTTAGAGTGGAGCTCTTTAAATAAACATGATTACCAAATCCATATCATCTCAGGTGGTGCATGCAGCTTCCGTGGGTGATCGAGCCACGGTTCTTTCCAAATCGAAGGACCTGAAGTTCCTGACAGGCTTCGAGGCCAAGGTAAGTTATTTCAGTCTCTGCTGCTGTGCTCATTTATTTTTGATATGGTTTATCCTCCTCTGTCTCTTCTGTCTTCTCCATTTGTTTGCGTCTCTTCCTACCTCATCCTCAGTTTCCCTGCAGTCATAGTGCCTGATCCTACTTCTCTTACCACTCTTAGCAGATAGGTCATGTTTTTAGCCCTGTCTGCCAGAAACGTGTCAATATTCAGAAAATCATTTCTCTGACATTTGGTGGTCACAAGGGGGTGAGGGTGAATGAATGACTGATTCAAGTTTTATAATGACTGTAAACCTAATTGGAACTGATGGAAATTGATTTAACATTTATTTTACATACGTTTACTTTGTAAACGTCAAGAATGACGAGTGAGTGCTGTAGTTGGCCAAATTGTGTAATTTCCTTATATTAAATCTTTATCCTAATATTATATAAAATGTGATTATGGATAGAGCGAAATAGCCAGAGAGGGGAGGAAACCACTTGTTGTGCATCAAAAACACAATTTATTCTGAGTTGCAGGTATTAAAAGTGTGTACATATGCCTTGGAGTTGTGCATTAGCTGTAATGTTCTCTTTAAGTCATAACATCCCTAGTAAACATTGCCTCAGAGGGTACACACTACAGCTTAAAGTCTGTTTGTGTTGTGTAATCATTCAGGATACTGTTGTGGCTGTCAGCTTCTACAGTATCCAGGTCCATAAATATTGGGACATCGATACACTACTCATCTTTTGGGCTCTATACACCACCACAATGGATTTGAAATTAAACGATCACAATGTGCTAAACTGCAGACTTTCAGCTTTAATTTGAGGGTATTTACATCCACATCAGGTGAACGGTGTAGGAATTACAACTGTTTCTATATGTGCCTCCCACTTTTTAAGGGACCAAAAGTAATGGGACACTTTTGTGGTGATGTATAGAGCCAAAAAGATGAGAATTGTGTCGATGTCCCAATATTTATGGACCTGACTGTATATTGACGTCTTCGTACAGCATGCCTGTAGCCTTTGTAACGCCTCTCCATGCTCCCTGCCAGGCCTTTGAGGATGCCCACGTGGAGGCAGTTATGATCCTCGGTGAAGCCTTCGCGTCTGCAGAGCCCTTTGACTTTGGCACCCAGAGCACCACCCAGCGCATCCAGAGCCTCATACCTGTCATGCTGCGCCACCGCCTCACCCCTCCGCCCGAGGAGACGTACTCCCTCCACCGCAAGATGGCCGGCTCCTTCCTCATCTGCTCTAAACTGAAGGCGCGCATATCGTGCAGGGACATGTTCCTGGATGTGTACAACAGCTACAACCAGAGGAGGCAGGCGCAGCAGGCAGCACAGGCCAGTGCGTAGACACTCGGGGGGACAAGGCCTCGGACTCTTTCACAGAGGGCTGCTAAGTAAAGGGACAGAAAGTCATACGGAGTCTTGGGGACACACTGCGTCAGACTTACACCATGCCAATATGTCACACTATGGACCATGAATGTGCTGTGCCTGTCTCCTTTCAGTGCTACAGTTGACTGACATCAGTGTGAGGGTATACTGATTTGGGACGATCCCACATCAACTTGTTGCTACATGACTAAGCTCTCACTCTCGTGCAGACAAACAAAAATACTTAATAACTATGACATGGAACTTCACTTCTTTGAAATGCATGGTGAAGACTATCATAACAAATACATGCTGAAGGCCAAATGGTGACATTACTGATTAAATCTGTATATTTATGTAAAGGAGGAGTATTTAATGAACATGGAGTGTTTGTGTCTGTACATTCTCAACCAGCTTTGTGTGCAGTTTCTCAAAAGGCACGATTTGTATTTCCTCTGTGCTCGCCGGGCTCAAATCAATTCACTCTGACAGCAAGGGCTGCCATATTTCCAAGAGAATGGGCACCTTCTGTCTTAAGGACACATTATAAACCCTGCATTGCCTGGCTGATGCTGCCAAGTGCTATCCCTCTTTTGTTTGGAGGACTTTGTCTGCGGCCTGATGAGTTGGCGAATAAAGCTTTCTCCTAAATGTGATGACTGGCAGACCGAGATGAGCACATTATCAGAGAAATTAGTGAAGACGGTCTAATGGAATCCCAGTGAGTAATGGCCTTGCAATATAAAATATATTTGACATAAAACTCCATAATGTGAAGTACTGTCAGTCCTTTATTATGTTTGAACACTTCTTCATGACACACTTGTATACTGTAACCTACAAGGCAGTGTGCGGTGCATTGTTTTTTAATGAAATAAAATATGAGACAGATTTATATGGATCACAAATTGAGCTTTACTGGCAGGTGTCAAGAAGAGGCTATAAGCCAAGGATGTCCTTCACTCGGTATCGATCTTTCCGTTTCAGTTTTAGACCTCTTTGGGAAATGTCATTGACTGGAGGCCACGTTTGACCTCGTTCTCCACCTTCTCTGTTCTTGAGACATGTTGGCTCACAAAATGTAAGACTTGAGCTAATGGTGGCATTGATGGGTCTATTTTATTTTCAGCAGGATTTTTATATCTCCGTTTCAAGGCAGTGCTTTCTATTTTTTTCTCCAGTGATGCCATTGCAGCACTACAGGACTGTCTGCAGGCTGCTCACAAATGCTATTGTTCACACCACAGGAGCTGATATGTGAGGCTTTCACTAACATCGTAAAAACCAGACGGAGAAAGATGCAGCCTTCTCCTGGATCTCCATTAGCTCTTGCTTTTAGTGTCCCTCCATTGAGCTTTGTTACACCCTGTACAGTACAGCTGCTGAGCTGTTCCTACAGTGAGACTGGCTCTGATGCACTACATCAAAATCATAGTTTATTTTTTGGAGTTGGAGTTTTGGGAATTAGCCACAGTTAATAACTACAGCACATGCTGAGAGAAGAAAAAGCACATTCTTCTCTCAGTTTCACGCGATGGAAAGCTGGAGTGTTCTTCTGCGTGTAAGCAGCAGCTGGCCTTAGTTTATTGGAGGAAAATTGGCTCTTTTTGGCCCCAGTCTCAGACTTTTCATTAGGGCTTAACACTGGACTGGTACGATCTGACTTCTACGACGACCAGTTCATTTACGAAGTTCAATCATGGTGCATGTCAGGAGACACATTCTGAGGGAATGCTTGTGATGACATGTTGGATTGTTGGGTGAAACATAATGTGATGTTAAGGTCTACCTGAGACCACAGTGTGAACATTAAGCGACAGTTGTCTCTCTGTCCAGTAGGCTTTTACTGTTTGTTACATTGACTAAACTGGCTTTAATATTGGTAATTGTCTTCAGCTATTAGGATTCCCCGGAGATGTTTATCACTTTAGTAGCCTTATTGTGTTTGCTTCTTTTTCATTTTTATTTTACATTAGTTTATAAGCTCATATGGTATCACAATAATATTTATCAGCAGGGATGTAGCTTTCATTGTGGACAGTGAATTAATATGTATTTTAGGGAGGAATCTATGGATTAGAATGAGAATTTAGCCACCTGAGAGTCATACAATTTAAAAACAACCATTTTATGAATATTTTAACGACTCCATAGACTCCATCATTAAAGATCCCTGCCAGACATGTTTTAAGACATACATTAATACTCTGATTTGAATAATTTTAGTTTGATATGTTTTTTCCATATACAAAAATAAAACTGACTAGTTAAAATACTTTATATAATAATATTTCTACTGTTTCTCCTTCGTTGAAAAATCCAGAATTCCTAAATATGCAAATATGTTTCATAACAAAAAATTTGAGGCTTCAAGTTTGCTAGTTGCATACTCGACCCTGATTGGCTTCTAGACTAGTTGTGATGTCACAAAATCCTGCGATGGAACACAGAGGAACTTCCCCTTTTCAGCAGATGAACGTGGAAACAGTTGTCTCGTCCAATTCTGAACACACATCGTTCTGCACAGAGAAGCTTAAACATCACAGTGAAGTCACAAAAAGACACATTTGTAAGTGGAGGAGGACCGGTTTTAGCCCAACAAAAAGTTTTCATCCACTATTTCACAGTGGGAAAACAAAATGTCTAAATGGAAATGCCTTTAGTCTTCATGTTGGGAAATAAAGTGTACAGTGTTTACTATCATTCAACTGAATAAATCAAATATGAACAATTCAAATAATATCAAATTGCGGCCTTATGCTCATACCTTCAATGTAAAGTGACCACAGTGAAGTCACACTGACTCAATACTGAACCATAAAGAGCGTGGCGTTATTCAGTAGTTACCTGTATTTCCCTGCTCACTGTAATGTCCTGAGTTTAAGTCCACAGTGGCATCCTGCAAAGCATCTGACCTGCTAAAGCACCCTTGAGCAAGGCGTCTGTTCTCAGCCTATCCCTGGTGCTCAGCCTGGAGCTACAAGCAAAAGGAGAATCAGCCTACTGGGATGATTGGAGTAGCCCATTATCACAGCAGCCAAGATGCCGCACGGTGGCGCAGTGGAGCGACTGAAACATAACCCATCTCTTTTTTTTCTCTTTTCTTTTCTGGAAAACATCAATGGGTAGAGTAGATTTGCATGTCCGGTCGTCTGTGCCAATGGGCGCACTGGGAAGGCTGGGTTAGCGGGTGGAGCCGGAGGAAGCAGCCCAGTAAGTGCACAGTCAACAACCAAAGCATCCGAGATTACTACAGATACACCAATATTCCACCGAAATCTCCCCCGAATCGCTGTTGAAAACCTTTTTATTTTGTGTGTGTGCGACCAGGTTGATTTGCGGCTCCACATCGCCTCCATACAACGCGTTCACAGTGCGGATGAAGAAGATTTTGTGAAATAACCAATTGCACATTATTCTTGTGTGTACTATATTTCTGTCCGGGGTCCTGGATTTCCACAGAGGAGGAGCGGGGAGCCGATCATCCGTCGTTCTCTTGGGTGAGTTTACCGGATTCCCGTCCGATCTGACATCCCTGTTTACTGACACTTCTAGGATTATCTGGAGACCCGGTAATGTCCTTAAAATGAACGAATCCACAGCCAAGGAGTGAGCGATCCACTCAAAACCCCAACTGAACGCTTGATTTGTGGAGTTGCGGGGTAATTAGCCTGTAGGCTAATGTTTGGATACAACTGCAACGCTTTCGGAAATAGATCTCACCAGTGGGCCCATGTGAAATGAATGAAATGTGGCAGCTCCATCCTTTGATAGCGGTTTACATCCCTAATCCGTAACAAGTATATATTCTCCCAGGACTCTGATCGGCTCTTACACAAACTACCGGCACACAGATAGCCTATTATCTTATAGGGGTATCCCAGGTCTGCCATATCAATAAAAACTGGAACTTTATAGGCCTACTATTGAAATATAGCTCATAGTGATGATCCTATGACACCGATTATTTTCAGGTATTGAAGTTATTACGTCATTATTGGCGTGGGAATGTGATTATGTGATATCGATTGAGCTGTAAAGAGTCACGTTGATTGTTGTGTAATTATTGGTCCATAGGTTTGCGCTGTTTGTAAGTGTCTTCTCCAGGACAGCGTGGCCACTGAAACACGCGCCCAGAGTTTGAATATGTAACACCACACTTCTACCTGTCTGCAGGATCCTCTCTGTCTCTCCCCGTTGCATCACGCTCGCTGTGTTAATTGTGTCTTTTGGGGTTGGTTGCATCAGTTTCAAACTTCTTTGCTTGAATAAAAGTGCTGCAGCTAGCTGTGATCTCTCTTGCACATCTTGTTCCCCTGACACCAGAGAGAGTCAGAACATGGGAGGAAAATAGCATGGCGCTCAGATGACTTACAGACTGCAGCAATGATGCACACACTCTGTTACACACTTGGCACATGTCTTCCTCTGTAGGCCCAGTAAATGCATTCTGCTCTATTGTCTGTGGAGCTCCATCTGTTCCATGACATGGCATTCCTCAGACAGCCAGTCATGCTGTTAGGGGGTGGTCTGCCCTGACCCACTGCGAAAGAGAGAATCACATGGGGTGTATAAAGAGAGTATAGGTACAGGGCTCAGGGCGTCTCAGCCCACAAGCCCTAGACCACCTGCATAGACAGCTCCTGGACCAGGCTGGAGGACTAGGTTTGACCCAGGATCGGGATTAGTGAAGCACAAAATGTGGTCGGAGAAAAGGCTGGAGGATGGCTAGGTTTGGTCTAGAGCTTGGGCTGAAGAAAGACTAGACTTATTCCATACCTGCGGCTAGTGGAAGGCTAGGCTTGCTCTGGTGCTGGGGCTAAAGGGACTAGATTTGGGCTAAAGGGACTAGATTTGGTCCAAAGCAAAGGTCCTAGCTTGAGCTAGATAGCCCAGAGTAGGGTTAGGTTTGCTCTGGAGCTGGGGCCTGTGAACGGCTACATTTGGTCTAGGGCTGGTACTAAAGGAAGACCATGTTTGGTTTAAAGATGGGGGTAGATGAAGCCTAGGTTTGGTCCTGGACTGTGGGAGGTTAGGTGTGGTCTTGGGAATAGAAGAGAGACAGAGTTGCTCATATCTGAAGTCCCAACCAAAGGGCTGCTGGATATAAGTGGGTTCTGATGTAGCTAATCACTGCTGCAACTCAGTCGTCACAACTAGAACATAATTGCACCACCCCCATCCACACACACACACACACACACACACACACACACACACACACACACTCACTCCCAGACACACTCCCCATTTCCCCTCGGACCATTTCCCCTCTTCCCCTGCCCTCATTGCTGCATTAGGACTTGGCTGTCTTTTGTTGTCCACACACACATGTGCACACACACACACACACACACACACACAAGGGGGAGGGGTTGGCGCAGCTGAGACCACAATACAACGGGGATCAAAGGTCATCCAGCTGGCCAATCAGGGTGCGGTCTGGGTTGGCTGGTGGTGAAGGAGGGTGTCACCCCCCCCTTTGTGCCGGCCAGGGTGGGTCTGCTAAACAAGCGGCTCCACTTCCAGCTCTTGCCCTGCTACTGCCGGCAGCCACCCTGTGCTTCCTCAGAGCCAGTCACACCAACCTCAGGACACTTTATCACATTGCAGGTCAGAGGCCAGAGGAAGTCCTCTATTGGTTTATGACTGGATTTCTGGTTTGTAATCAGACGTTTCTTGAAAACTCGAATTGTTGAGCCTAGTGTACAAGTGTGTAGTGAGTGATAGTGTACAAGCACAAAAAGTTATGATTTAAACTATAGAATTATTATATATATACAACTTCACTGAGGTAAATTTTCATAGATGACTGCAATGTTGCTTACAGGGTTCCAATGGTTCTTTGCTTGTGTGTGCTGTGCATTTATTGTGTGTGTGTGTGTGTGTGTGTGTGTGTGTGTGTGTGTGTGTGTGTGTGTGTGTGTGTGTGTGTGTGTGTGTGTGTGTGTGTGTGTGTGTGTGGACCACCTCTTACCAAAATCCAGAAACTGCTTCATTGAAAGAGGAGAAGGTGAAAATTTGGAATAATAGTCGATGTCCTTTCCTATGGACACGCCGGTCCTGAGAAACCTTAAAATCCTCATCGTGGCAGGATGCTGTTCAGTTGGTGTCACAGACAGAAATGGTGCTAACAAAGATTGATAACTTGCGGCATCCACAGCGCAGCCACGCAGTTATCGCGACTGTTAGCTAGTCTGTGTTGACACGTAGCTTCCACGCTAAAACACCAGCAGCTCGCAAACACACTCGTGAAATTAACGTTCTGTTATTGGATGATTTAGTAAAATGTGTGTATCCATAATCACCGCTACTGTAAATATTTATAAGTCGTCCCTCACTTTCAGGTGGTCACGCTGGCGTGTAGTCGGTGTCGTTAACAAGCTAACCCAGAGAGTCGTAGCGATGTCAAGAGGATTAGCGTGCGTACCATTTGACTTTGTTAAGATACTTTAAAAACAACTTTATTGATCAATATAGGCTTCCGTTTTAGATTGTTGTTAACCAGTGTACAGTTAATGTTATAACTGTAAGTTAGTGTACAGTTAATGCTTATATGTGGATATAAATAAAAGCCAAGACAAAATCAAAGAGAATAAATAAAAGAAAGGAAAAAACTATCTTAAACTATCTTAAAAGCTCTGATCTGATTTGTTGTGGCACTTAATCACAGATCTGATTCAATTCCAATGTTTTTAAAAATGCAGTTACAACAATGTATTTGTACCTTTTAAATAGTATAGCAAAAAAGAACAACCTTTAAGGAAAGATACAATATATTTGTGAATTAATCTTTTAAACAGTATTATAATTTTTGACATTTTTTATCAGATAACTTTATAAAACAACGTAATTTTGTAGTCTGTTATTTCTTTTTGATTCAGTTGGTAGTATAAAAGTAGCTCGTATTCTGCACATAGAGCAGTGTTGTTTTCTAAAATGAATACTCTTTGGGAATATAGGGTTTTTTTTCCCTGAAGATTGTTTTTCAGGCAGTAAGCTGTACCAATCAGATTGCGGTTTGGGTCTGGTCAGGACCGTGGTTGGTCATTGAATCTGTCAATCTAACTAAGGGAGGCGGGATCTGTGTGTCGGCAGACAAAATTCAGGGCTGTCATCATCGCTAGTGGTCCTAACTGTCGTCATTTCCTTTAGTCAACTACAGAGATGCCTGCTTGAAGAAATACAAGGCAGCGGGCCACGTTTTTGCGAAGGATGTTTTTTTAGCTTTTGGTCGGCGTCTGGGTCAAAGTAATGTTAACAAATCTGCGATCGACTTTATCAACCGCCAACGTCCGGAAAGTGATCGCAGGAGAGCAACTCTTTCCTCGGTAACTTCACTTGAACCAACTCGTAGTTGTGACCCGCCAAAAGCCACAGAGAGGCTCGTCGAGGAAGTGACCATTTTGTACGCAGTTGGCTTCGTTACTGCGGTTATAATAACGTCATATTTGTCCTCCTGGGAAAGGAAATGAGTGGTGGATTCAACTTTGGGCAAGCCCCCACGGGCTTCGCCTTCGGAGCTCAGAAGGCCGTGGCACCGGCCCCCAGCACCGGCTTTGGGATGACGAGCTCCACACCTGCGGCTCCCGGAGGGGGCTTCTCATTCGGCACTAACGTTGCCCCTCAGGCCGCCGCCAACCCCGCCGGCTCTTTCAGCTTCGGCACCCCAGCCAAGAGCACAGCACCCGCCGGGGGCTTTTCCTTCGGGACCCCCGCCCCCACCAACGCATTTGGTCTGGGTGCGACTCTTCAAACCACGGCGCCGTCAGCGGGGCTGACTTTGGGCTCCGCAGCGGCTCCACCTGCGGGGTCAGGGTTCACCCTGGGCGGTGGTCTGTCCGCACAGACCACCGCTGCCGCCCCTGCGGGAGGTGGCTTCACCTTTGGGACTCCTTCTCAAGCTCAACCCCAGCTTACAGCGCCGCAAGCGGCCGCCGCACCGCCAGCCGCCACTGCTCCACCAGCCGCAGCTGCAGCAGCAGCAGCGATGACAGGATTTGGAGGGTTCAGCTTTGGAGTAAACAAGGTCCAGGTGACCACAGCTGCACCCCCTGCTGCTGCTCCAGGAGGGGGATTCAGCTTCGGCACCGGCACCACTGCGCCCTCCAACCTCACCCTGGGCACCCAGCCCCAGCCGGTCTCCACCGCTGCAGCCATGACAGGTCAGGGTGGAGGATTTGCCTTTGGGATTAAACCCTCATCCACCCCAGCTCCTCCTGCAGCGACCCAGGCAGCCCCAGCTTCAGGCCCATCTCTCTTCGCTGCACCCATCTCTACCGCTGCAGCAGCTGCAGCCGCAGCCGCCGCTACAGCTGCTGCTACTGCCACTGCAACGGGTACAGGCTTTACTTTGGGTGTAGCTCCGACTTCAGCAGCAAGCGCCGTAGCTGCACCAACCACTGCAGCTGCTGGAGGTCTGTCTTTCATGCTCAAGCCTCTGGGGGCAGCCACCCCTGCTGCCACAACCGCAGCCGCCACAACGGGTGCTGCTACAGCCTTTACACTGGGGCTCAAACCTACATCTGGCATAAGCGCCTTAACAACTGCTACAGTCACAGCCATCACTACAACCACCGCTCCTCCGGTGATGACCTACGCCCAGCTGGAGGGTCTCATTAACAAGTGGAGTCTGGAGCTCGAGGACCAAGAGAGGCATTTCTTGCAGCAGGCAACTCAGGTGAACGCCTGGGACCGCATGCTGGTGGAGAACGGCGAAAAGATCACAGCCCTGCACAAGGAGATGGAGAAGGTGAAGCTGGACCAGAGGAGGCTAAACCAAGAGCTGGATTTCATCCTGTCCCAGCAGAAGGAGCTGGAGGACTTGCTCTGCCCGCTTGAGGAGTCGGTGAAAGAGCAAAGCGGAACCATCTACATGCAGAACGCCGACGAGGAACGCGAAAGAACGTACAAGCTTGCGGAGAACGTGGACGCGCAGCTGAAGAGGATGTCGCAGGACCTGAAGGAGATCATCGAGCACCTGAACACATCCAGCGGCCCAGCAGACACCAGTGACCCGGTAAGATGAGACCTCGTTTTACTTCAACCGTTCTTGACACATTCATTTGTCACGTTGGCGTTCATTGTTGTACATTAAATTAACACCTGCTCTCTCTCCCTTTTTTTTCTGTCTCCTCAGCTTCAGCAGATCTGTAAAATCCTCAACACCCACATGGATTCACTTCAGTGGATTGATCAGAACTCGGTTCTTCTGCAGAGACGAGTGGAGGAGGTGTCCAAGTTGTGCGACAACCAGCGCAAGGAGCAGGAGAAAACCTTCCGTTTAACGTTTGATTGAGCTGGAATAAATATGTTGACACTTATTCCCACGCAATGCTAATTTTGGGGGAAAGTTTTCAGTAGTCCTAAAGAGGGAACTCTTTTTAAGGGCCGAGATGTTTTCGGATGCGAAAGCAAAGCATTCATAACAATTCCTGCTATCATGCTTTTCCCCCTCAGCTGTTTTGAGTTTGGGCATAAAGATTCATATTTTTCAACTCTATAGCTTTTGTATAGAGTAGTGAAATGTTAATTTGTTCCCATGTACATGCTATGGTTGTTCTAAATAAATACATCTCTTGATTAACACTCTGTTCTGTTGGTTAGAAAAAAGCTTTACTGCCATTTATTTCAGTGGCGACGTTTTAGTCAGAGAGGCCTTCGTGCACCGTATTCTGTCAAAGCTTTGGTAATATATTTTCAGGATGTGCTGATGGACTTTTTTGCCTTTTATATGAAACAACGGAAAATTAAACAATTTTAAGATTCTTTATTTTTTTCTAGCAAAAAAGCCAGATATGGCTCAGTTGTGAGCATGTGCAGCTTTTCTGTGACAGTAAACTGAATATCTTTGGGTTTTGACTGTTTTAGGATGTCACATTGTGATTTCAATGGGTAGTTTTCACCATTTTCTGACAGTTTTTACATCTAACAAATGAAATGTGAATTGGCAGATTCATGGAGGATTATTTTTATGTTATATGCTAATGGTAATGAAACTCCACAGCAGCAGTCTGTTTTTAAACATGTTTTATTGTACTTGACAATTCAACAAGACATTCACTTTACATTTAATGTATAAAACGCATTTCAGTTGCTTTTCACCATCTTCCCTTTGGATTCCTCACATAGAACAAAAAGAGTTTGTCTTACTTCAGTGATGACCTACAGTACAGTGGATGCTACCTGAATAGTGAGAAGAGGTGAAGGACAAATTGAACAGAAGGGGGGAAAAGACCTCCACTCGGATTTAGTCAGCTGTGGTCGTGTGTACACCTCTAATGTAATGTGTAATTTAATTATGTATGTAATGATAATGTACCTAAATGTCATTCCAAACAGCACAGAAGCATTTTTGATGGTAAGCACTGAAACTAGACACATTAAACACCAATCAAAACCTGTTTACTGATTTACATTCATACTGTATTACACTGAGCTAGCTGTACCTTCCTTGCATAGACTTTAAGCTTTGAGTAAGACATTACAACTCCATGAAAACAGCAGTAAACGTTGCCCTTTGTAGATCTGCTCCAGGGCAGACATAAGAAAAAAAACAATTTGACTGCATTAATTCTTTTTTATCAAAAAATAAATAAACAGTGTGCGCAAGTATTTTAATATTTACAAAACGTACAAGAAACATTTCATCATCTATACAGTGTAAAAATGCAACGGCGTGAAGCTAAGGAATTCCTAAAAAAGGATAAATCGTGTGTTCGTGGCTTGACACTGTTTTAAAAGAAAAACATGAAAAAAACATTTGAATAGAAAAAAAGAGTCACGAGTAACTTTCGTTGTCGAGCCATGTCGTCATCCACTGCTTTTTTTCAGAAGGATCGAGCTTGACTTTTCCATCTTTATACTCGGGAGTTTCCTTTCTTATCCGCACCGCGTGGTAACGAGGGACGCTGTCGTCTTGTTTGGAGCGTTTGAAGAATCCACACTGGAAATGGGAGATTTTACAAACATAATGCATAATAATTAAAAAGCTGATCAATGTCAGCAATATTCACACACACAGTAAACAACAAGAGCATGCGTTGCAGTTTTAAATGGGACATTTCAGACAGCCAAGTAGTAAAAGCGACATCAGCAAAAGCACCTGAGCACAGAACAATTACCAAAAAAAGGGATTTTGAGTAGGAAAGTTTAAGCCTGTTGGTGAGAAAAGCATTGATTTCTTGGTAAAATTCAAAGACACATATTGTACAAAAATTAGAAACCTAAAGGCTTCAACTCAATATTTATTTAATGTTACATTTAGGCTACAAGGTTTTTGTAAAATGTAAATTTCCCTTCATCTGCTCAGTACAATATGTGTCTGAATTTTTCTGCATGAAGTCGGCTGATTTGGCAGGGAAATGAGTTCATTAGTCGCTGCAGTAATCACACTCCATGCTGACAGCTTGTTTTTACCGCTGTTCAGAGAGAATAAATCAGGCCTCAGCAGAGAGTTTGTCTTTGTCAGAGGGCTGAACATGGATCTCTGCCTTGTGATATGCAGCATCGTATTGGTCTTTTGTTGCTCTCTTGAAGAAACCACACTGAGGGGGAGCAAGGGTGATGAGTTGTTAAGAGTTACAGAACTAAATCACCAATAATAATAGCAGTAATGATTATTTCCTCCAGCGAAACACAACACGGAAATACTTTATCTCGACGGTTGAGTGTTGATGCACAAATGTTAATTGACAAAAACTAAATGTTGCTGTTGAAATTTTGCGGAATATAATACAATTGCAACTTGTCACTTAAATTGTTGACTAGTCTCTTTTTTAATTTCCAATTAATCGAGTTAGTGTAAAGTCTAAAAATGTCCAAATAATTGTTACGTCAGGCCTTCAAAATAAAAAAACAGCACAAAAAATATACAAACAAAAACTAGAAAAGAAGGTGAATAACTTATTTTACCGCTGACTGAACACAATGATGTTTATGTTTTATCACCGATTTCCAATCCACTGTCATCTCCTATATTACCAAACATAGACGAAGATGTCCCGTCCCCGTACTCACCTTCCACAGCAGAAACACCAACAAAGCCAAAATCAAGATGCCTGCGAGAACAGCCACCAGTATGATCCACCAGGGAACTCCACTGAGCTGTGCTACTGCACTTTCTGGCGACACGGCCACCGTCACCTGTAATAAAACAACAAAGCGAGCGAAACCCAAGAGATCACATGAGAAATCAACACAGTAGACAGTTGGTCATTTGTTGGAGCTGTCGAGCCTCTTACATCTGTGTCAGGAGATCCCAGGATCATGTTTGTAGCCTGATTGTGAAGGACGAGCGAGGCCTTCACAACGATGTACAGGTGCGAGAGAGAGGCATAATCCTGCGTGAAGACAAGAAGAGCTGCTCAGGCAAGACGTATCGAATCACAAGGGATCACTAAACACTGACGAGGCGCATGAAAACAATTCAAATGCAGCGTTACCTCAATAAAGGTTGAGTTCCAGAGACGAGATCTCAGTTCAACTGTTGTACCGTCCAGGTCCTGTAGGGGGCACTTGAGCACTACACATTTGATGTCACTGTCACACGTCTAGGAAAGAAAGAGTCTATTACACACCGAAGCTCGTCTGCACTTCATATAAAGGACTGTGAAAACATCCATACAAAGACTCACCAAAACTCTTTTTTTGCCCGACAGTGAAGACATTTTGCGTCCAGTTTTTCTTTCTTCAAGTTCACGTTTTGTCCTGGACGCAGACGACTCCTGAGAAAGAACATTTCTACTCATTACCTTGGACTGAACCAGTGAAGGTTTGCTGTAACGTCTGACTTCTGGACAATGACGATTTGACTTTAAAAGCACGTGGAAAATAAAGGTTTAAAAACACCTGCCTGGATGTGCTTGAGAGAGTTGATTTCAGACTCGGGAGAGCAAATGACGTCCTGCGGTCCTGTAGCAGTGACCTTCACCAGGTACAGAAGCCATTTCCCATCTTTGTTCCACTTGGGCCACTGAATGTGTAGCGAGGCTTTCACCGAAGGCTTCAAAGACTTCCACAAGTTGTTTATCTGCACGGAGAAATCAACATATTACATCTTGGTTATTTAATATGCTAAGATTGTCAAATTAAAGGACGGCTGTGATTTAATGATCATATATAGCAGCAGGTCAGAGGAACTAACTTACTCTGAATGTATAGTTAATCAAACTTCCTATCTCTTCTTCTGTCTTCATGGCACTTTCACCTTTCACAACACCTCCAAAGGAAACCTGATTAGGGCTGGCTTCCCTGACGAAAACAAGCCAAAATATTTATTCCGCATACTGTTGGAGGCATTGTATATTCATCTACAGTAAAACAGCAGTTTAACACACTTACCCACTGACCGACAACGGCAATTCAATGATTACTTTAGCCTTTACTTTAACAGGAGCAATATTTTCTTGCACACTTGTTCTGAAAATAAAACAATACACCATTAAAATACAACTTATCTGAAAATACAGTGAAAAGACAGATTTCTGAACAGCTACACATCGCAGTGCTTACGTTTGGAGCTGCAGGTCAATGTCAATCTCCGTGGTGTCAAGAGTCACTCCCACCGTGCTCAGGATGATGTAAAATGTAGTCTGGTGCAAAAAAAGAAAGAACACCTCTGACATTTGAAGAATAACGACTGAGCGGGATGAGCATGTGAAACCGACAACAAGTCCGTACCTCTGAGTCTCTCTTAAAAGGATTGCCCAGCTCACAGTCAGCCTGAGAGCCGTTCTGATTGGCAGTACAGATGATCGGCTTTTCCACCTGGAAAAGGACGCATTATAACATTTGAACACCTGAATGGTTGTTAAACTGCAAATCAAAAGGCCATTAGTGAGTCACAGAGTAATGAGAATAAATGAGCTTTGGCATGATTTCTTTGGCATGAAGTTTTAAAACATTCTTACTTTTTTTAAATCTGGCATTCCACTAGGATTCCCATGAAATTTTGTGCAAATATTTATGATCCCCAGAGGATGAATCCCAATGACCTTGATGATGCCCTAACTCTTCATCTAGCGTCATTGGTCCATCAAAAGCTTCACCCGTCCAACAATTAACAATGAATGCTAACAGAGCATGCTAACATGCATCACAGATGTTATGTTGATCCTCTTAACATGCACTGTACTTAAGCATAGCTGTCATATGCTAACAGTAGCATTTTAACACACAAACTGTGCACATGTTAACATTGTAACATACTCACATGCTGTAAAACATGGTATCAAACCTCGGTCATTTCTGGCACTGATCAAACTCTGTAGCACAGAGTCCTGAAAACATTTCAGTACTGGAAATTCATCATTACTCCATCAGATAGTTTCTGTTTTAAATAAAAACTTTGCCCATCTTAAACAATTCTATTCAGGCAAAGTTCTTACAACTACGACATTCAATATTTATTCTTTTATGAAAAAAAGGGTATTTGTCAGAGGTATCAGAAAATGATTGTCTTGGTAATGGTAAAACCTGAAACTTGTGTATAGCATTGGCGCTAGTATCTGAGCATGTGTGGCCCATGAGGGAATGTAGCGAACTACGTTAAAGATAAACACTAAAATGCAGAATCTCACGATTAAAAGTGATACATATGGTAAATGTTTCACGTGTCACTGTGACCCAAAAACTGTTGTACAGGTGTTATAACTGTAAAGAGCAGTAGAGGGCGCACTAGGCTTAGTGAGCAGAATGCTACAGAGACTACAGCGAAGTCAAGGGTCAGAGAGAGCTGGTAGCATTGCTGACAACTTTTCTAACTGTTTTACACAGGGGATCTCTACCCCAGTAAATAAATGCGTTGCACTGGTGGAGACTCAACACTTCATTCTGGACTTTGTAACACATGTTAGCATGGTGTTGATAGCATTAAGCTCAAAGCTCAGCTGAGCCTCGGCACAGACTGTGTGGGCTGAGCCTGACAAGGTAACAACTTTTCACGCAGGAACTTTTCCTCCCCACTAGTGGCAACAAAGTCGGCTCTCCCTTTTTCCTCCATGCAACAGTTTATCTAATGTGTCAGCAGTATTTTACCCACACGGGGTCACCTGTGTGGCTGTGTGGTTTACCGTTGATGGTTGTGAGCGGACTCCTGAATATGACAGCGTATCTGGGAAAGTCCCCACCAGCTTTGCCTCGTACGCGTCGTCTCCGTTCATGTTGCGCACTGTCACCTGCAGAGCCAAGTCCCTTCTCTCGTATTTCAGATGAAACTCAGGGATGTTCTTTTTGCTGCAAATACACAAATATACCACTCACTTCAGGTTAAGTACACGCATGTTGTTTGTGACTCATCAAGCTGTTACGGAAAATGTTTTATACAACCACAGAGAGCAGGATTAGAGTCAAGTTTGGGGGAATTTAAGTAAGATTTTTTTTCTCTGGTTTGTATTATTCGGTTCTCTGCTGTTATGTGCGGGGCAGATATCACACTGTCGACCTGCCTGAGCTTGTTTTCTAAACACCAACAACAACCCCCTGATATGACTTCATACCTGGACCTGGGTGTTGACTCACAATGGGAACGCAAGTACAAGCAGTTCTTTAACATTAGACAAAGTCATTTAATAGAATGTTATTATTCAGAAAGTTCTCGCATGCAGATTCAATTAAATCATTTTATCTTAAGACAATTTTACGATGACATTTGAACTTGTAGCTTAGAAGAGCTGAAACGTTACAACTCACATGGTTAACGGGGACTCCTGTAGGTTGTTTTGTTTGTAGTATAATTTGTACTCCATCTTCAGGTTACTCCGGCAAACGTGATCACTCCCACATCCCTCTTTTACAAAGTTGACCTGCAACAACAACAAAACCACACGCAAACGTTGCACCACTGAACGTCTTTTCATTAACGTAATAATAAGTGTTGTAGTCTGAATGTTTACCTCAGTGACGTCTTTGCTCGGGTGAGAGGGGTCTAATATGGGCATAAGTTGAGGGAGGCCGTTCCTTTCCTTCTGTCGTTTACCCGCAATTTCTGCAGATACCTCAATGGGAACGCTGCGCATCTTGTCCTTAATGTTGTCCTGTGCGCATCAGAAACAGCCTCAGTAGTATGAAGCATAATCATTTCTTCTACATGGGTTCCATTATACAGGAGAAATGTTTCTCTGTTTAAATTATTATTAATATCAGTGTTACATTGAAAAATGAAAGTCATTCCTCTGCTGTAGTCGAGTCATTTTCTGACGACTGACTAACTGACGGATCAACTAATTGTTTCCGATTTATAACACATGCAGATGGGATTTAAGGCACTGAGAGAAGGTGGAATTGTTTTGTAGGTAAGAAAAAGGTTTTCTACTCGCTTGCAACTCCAAAGGCAAATTAAATGATTGATTGATATAGTTTGTGCTCAGATATACTTTTATAAGTATATAATGTAATATGTACATGGAATAAGATAATTTGCTAGCACTGTTGGCTGAGTGAGATTACATCTATCAGTAAATTCCTCTAACAAGCGCAGACTAAGTCAAACTGTAGCTGACGTGTTGTCTCTGAGTGGATTGTATCCTGCATATGCGATTTAACTATGTGGCAGATATGTTTTACCTTCAGTTTGGCCATTATCTTGATGCACGTTTCCTGTTTTTGGACGCGGAGGTCCAAGCTGCCAGTAAACTGGTAGTCGGTTTCAGTGCGGGATTTGTTCAGGAACGTCACTCTGGAGGTCAGCCCCTGCTTCCTGCGATCTCCGTCCGCCTCCACAGAATAGCTGATAGCTGCAGCGTAGAGGGACGCACATGTAAGAACAACTAAACAAATATTACATTTGTAAAATATATATATATATATTTTTTTTTTACTATTTCACTTACTTAGTCTTTGGTTGTAAGATGCGAGGTTTGCTTTGTAGCTGAAGCACGCGTCCACAGTGAAGCTAACAACAGGAAATGGGATTTGTTTAACAATTCAAACATGGGAAGTTTTGACTATGAGGCCTGTTGACGTGTAAGAATACTTGAACACCTACCAAATGCTGTTACCACAGGTTTTGATTGTAAGGTCAATTTCCCGTGGAGATATTTTGACATCTTTCCTGATGCTAATGACTGGCCGTGCCCTGAAAGAAAGGCAGTTAAATGAAGCTGTGATAGAAATCAGTAAGGTTTAAATTGACTCATTATGTTCATAAAGGGAACAATTACCTATAGATCAGAGCTGTGTCCGACAGTGAGCCTACAGCCACGTCTGGGTAAGAGTTACTGTCCAAGTCCATGTTCCCTGCCAGAGAATATCCAAATAGTCGCACGTTGTGCTCTTTTCCTGAAAGGATCTGCGATGAAGGAAACATCATTTAGGAAAGAATTAAAGTCAGCAAGGATGTGATGTTTTGAAGTGTGACAATGGCATTTACCTGTGTTTATCTGTGTATGTATTGTATACATTTAATATTTCCTATTATTGACTGCTGTCTGCAAGCCTGAATGCCCCTGGTAGACATTCAAAGCGTGACTCTACTCTGCTTTACCTGGCAAATGTATTTCTTTTAGTTCTGTTTTGGTCTCCACCACCACCTCCTGAGGGAAATATCTGTCTGGTTAGCTGCTAAACGCTCCACTATGATCACCAGCTAGTCGCTAACTGTGTCTGTCTGCTGAAATCAGATGCACTGATGAGAGCAGTGAGAGTGAACCCAAACAGTAAAGCCAAAACAATGAGCTGAAACTCGCTCTGAGGAGAACCTCAGAGTCGGATAATAATTCTCTGTTGGGTCATCACTGTACGACCAACTTCTTTCACATAGAAGTAGTCACGTGATCCATTGTTCATATGAAAATGTTGATTATAGCTCCACAAAACTAACCTGTGCAGGGCCGGTTTGGATTCCTTCTGCAGAGCCATGATAAATGTAGACTTTTCCTGCCCCGCCGTCGTCATAAGGAGCTCCGATGGCAATGTCTGTATGAGGACACAACCAGTTTACACGACAGCAACTGATAGAGAAAACATAAATAAGCTACGAAATGATGAAAATATAAGTTACCTTCATATGAGTCTTGATTGATGTCTCCAATGTTCATCACTGCCAGTCCAAACATGGAGTCTTTGGTCCCGTTTAGACGGACAGGAGTGATTCTCTCCCACTGTCCTTCCTGGTTGATGTAGACATAAACAGCTCCTCCAATGTCTCTGTCCTTCATGTAGAACTGAGGGGCTCCTACAACTATGTCTTGCCATCTAAATCAAAGAGGGGAGGTAGTATCAACCAAAATATGACCTCTTAAGTAAAGAAAGTCCACTGAAAGGTAAACATTTAAATTGTAAACCATTATAATGAAGTGATCTTCAAGAAAGTCAGGAACTTTCCAAAAATCTCAAGCTTTACAGGTGTGTACATTTCTTCGCTTTGTGACTTGTCTGAATGATGTTAAAAAACTGACTTCCCAATAAAATACAATTCTCTTTATACGAAAGCAGAACAAAGGCAGTGAAAATGTTTCCTACCCATCACTATTCAGGTCAACTACAGCCACGTCGTATCCAAAGGAGGACGCGAGTCCTGGCCCGTGCATAGTGTGCTCCACCAAAAGTTTGCTGGAGGCTTCGCTCTCTTTCTTCAACAGGACCACAGCTCCACTGTGATTGGCTCTAGGTGCTCCAGCCACCACTGTCAGGCCACGACTCCTGGTGATGCCATGTCCCGAATCGAGGGAGAATCCTAAAGCGGGAGAGATGTTTTAGGATATAAAATCTTATTTTAAACCGTAGAACAGGTTTTTATTTACCACTTTTCTCCCTAAATTGTAGCAGTGAGTTCCTCTGTTCTGCGGTGCCATTGTTGGCCTGGTGAGGGAGTAGATGACCACATTTCAGTGAGAGGGCTTGCAGTAACACCTGCACAGATTCACAATGTCCTCCCATCTCCATGCAGTTGCCCTCACCAACCAGTAGGTTGGGGTGGGTAGTGCGGCAACAAGGACAAGATCTCTCAGCTTCTAAAAGTGCCCCAGTTTAGCAGCCGAAAAAAGTAAAATGTAATCAACTGGAAACAACAACGGGGACTAACAAAAAGAGGTGAGATACATTTCATTAAAAAATAAAAACTTAATCAAGAACCTCACCTGCACGTTTCCTTTCTGTCAAAAATGTGTCCACCTTGTACTTTTACTTTTACCTTTTATGAATCTGCTTTGATCGCATCAGAGTACTCTAGTTCCTTTTGATTCCTACAGCCAGTGGCCACTTTACACCTGTACAATCTAATGCAATCCAATACAACCGTTCTAATGTCAAGTCTACTTTTATGATGTTCTTTCTTTTTTGTCATAGAGGTGTTAATTCAATTATATGTTTTAGCATTGAGGTCAGAGTTGGTGCTGCTGTTGTACTGCATTATATTGAGAAGTGTTTCTAATATTCTACTTTTACCTATGACCTACCTACTGACATGCTATTTAATTTTATAAACGTTGTAAAAGTAGAATTTATGGCAGGGCTGTTGTATTAAATTGCATTAGATTGTACAGGTGTATCTAATAAAGTGGCCACTGAGTATACGAGGGGGGAGACAGGAGAATGACGTTACGGTTCGAGGTCGGCGCCTTAACTTCGATGCAAACAAGTCGCCCTGTTCTTGTATCTTTATCATTCCCAAATGAATCAGATTCGAATAATGTTTTTTCACAACAAACATTTTGACTTGTTATAGCAGCAGCAACACAGGTGGAACTGACAACATTAATGATGGCTCAGTTCCAGCAATCACTGTAATGCAGCAATTGATTGTGGTATTATTTCCGCCTGTGTGTAACAAGTCAAAGCATACGCTGTGAAAATGGTTGTATTCAACGTTAGTTTCACTCTGAACTTCCTTTTTGATCATGTGTCTTCACCAGTAAAACACACCACACAAAAGGTCTATGGAAAAAAGAAGATAATGAACACTGATCTCAAGGCAAAACTAAAAAATTTTGTAAGCAAATTTGTAAGCAATGCTAAGACCTACAGCAGTTGCAGTATTAGTGCCAATAGGATACAAGTGACACTCCAAAAAAAATCTGTTTTGTGGGCACTCACCGAGGTAGCTATTGGCAGGTAGAGGCACGAGCTCCGGGTTCAAGAGATTCTCATCTCCAACTTCATACGGGCCGTCATCATACACTCCCATCTCCAGCAAAGTGTTGTTTTTTTGCTCCACTCGTACAATGCCTGCAGAGAAGGATTTTATAATTAGAAAAGAGTACAAACATCATTAATCTTTTTTACAGAATGAGAAACTTGATTTTCCCAGTAAATACTGTAAAGTACTGTTTAGGTAATGTGAAATAGTGACCTTTCCAGTTGTAAGCTCCTGGTGCCCCAAACACCACGTAATGGTAGTCCTTGGTAAAGGTTGCCGCCAAACCCTGCTGGCAAGATCCAAACATCTCATGGCCTCTGGCTCTGCCCTCACAGAAGTTCCAGTTACCTCCGTCCTCGTCGGAGGACGGGTCGATGGTCAGGTCCTGACTCAGGACATAACAGCGCCCAGTGATGTCATGGGACTCCTGAGGGGTGTTCACAAACAAGCGCCTCTGATAGCGATGAGCACAAGTCTGAAAGGAAATACACAGCAGAGATTAAGTTCATTCCTTGAAGACAGATGAGACCACACCAGGACTGAAGGTTACTGGGACTCACCACAATCTTCCCCCCAGGTCCCTGGCTCTGAACCGTCACCCCCATCCACTGATTCTCCTTGTTCTCAACACGTATGTCCTCTTTTAGCAACACAAGACAAAGATATGAGCATTGATTTTCATTCTTGACCTTTGGAAACAGTATGTGCAGACGGACAGAAGGATAGATAACTCACCTTTACTATCAAATTCAATGCGCTCACAATCATTAGACTGGGTGATTTCACATTTATAAAGGCCTCCTGTGATGTTGGCTGTCTGTTTTCCCAAAGCTCTGGCTCTGGGTGCACCAATCAACAGCCTGAAAAAACCCAAAACAATATAATCAAAGTCTTATTTTCTGACGAGAAAATGAGATTTAGTTTTTGATGTAGCTTCCTGTTCTTAGGTCATTTTCTACATTTCTAAGCTCCACAACAGCCGCTTGTTGAATTTAGTACGTGTATGTGAGAACATACATGGCAACAGCAAGAATTACAAGTTCTTCCTGTCTAAAAAGGGATGCAACATGTCTTCTGGCCGTCTTCTTAGAATACAGATATTCAGGCTGTGGTTAGCTGATGAATTGGTTCCACTTCTTCATTTTGTCCTTTTGATTGTCAAAGTCTAGAAAACAGCACATTGTTGACAGTAAAAGCATTTATTTTAGATCGATGATGATTTTATTCCTATTAAGTAACATGAAAAAATGAATCAAGAACAATATAGATTATAGATTAATAGGTGACAAATTAATACTATATTGCAAGTTACGTATGTCTCAAAAAGTTCCTATGTGAGATAGTGAAGGATGTAAAAATTGAATAGTTTAAAGACCATGCTTAGGTCTAAAAGGATAAGAATATTTTTTAAGAAGAGATTTAAAAGATGACACTGAGCCACTCTTGTTCCTCCTTCCAGAGTCTGAGGGTCCTGAGGCTCTGTCTCCTCTGGTACTATTACTTTATATTAGCAAATATCAACATTAGAGACATCAACACTTTCTCTAACACCAGGCTCACCCTTCCACCAGGTGAGCAGCCTCACAGTGAAGATGTCAGGAAGACCCTTCTGAAAATTAAGCCCCGAAAGGCTACAGTCCCAGACAACATCCCAGGTCGGGTCCTGAAGGACTGTGCACGCCAGCTCTCAGAGGTATTGACCGACGTCTTCAACATCTCGCTGTCCCAAGCAAAGGTGCCATCATGCTCCAAATCTGTCATCATCCCTGTTCCAAAGACCTCAGCAGCATCATGCCTGAATGACTTTTGCCCTCACACACCTGAAGAGCAGGCAATCCTATGTTAGACTGCTCTTCCTGGATTTTAGCTCCGCTTTTAACACAATCATCCCACGAACACCGATTCACAAACTGGAGACACCGGGCTGAGTCCATCACTGTGCAACTGGGTCCTGGACTTTTCAACAAACAGGAAACAGATGGTCAAACTCCACGCCATCACTTCCTCCCCCGTCATCCTCAACACCGGCGCCCCTCATGTGTTTTGAACCCCCTGCTGTACACTCTGCTGACCTATGACTGCTCAGCTACATTCCCGAGCACCCACATTGTCAAGTTCAATACACAGCAGTGGTGGGGCTGATTTCCCGCGATGATGAGACGGGGGAACAGGCTAGAGAAGAAACACCTGGAGGCTTGGTGCAGAGCTAACAAGCATCAATGCGAAGAAGACAAAGGAGATGATCGTGGACTTCAGGACAGCCATCAGGAGCCCCCCCCACACACACACACACACACACACTGCATCGGAGGAGCAGCTGTCCTGGAACACCAACTCTGGCAGCTTAATAAAGAAGGCCCACCAACGGCTGTATTTCATGAGGAGGATTAATTGGGCTGGCCTGGGCACCACAGTCCTCACATCCTTTTACAGGTGTGTGGTGGAGAGCATCCTAATATCATGTTTGACTGTGTGGTATGGAAACTGCTCTGTGGCAGCCAGGAAGGCTCTGAAGCGGGTAGTTTAGACTGCACAGAAGATCACAGGCAGCAGTTTCACAGCAATTGAGGACATCTACAACAGATGAAGGACCAGGGCTACCAGAATCATGCAGGACTCCTCCCACCCTGCACAGTGACTGTTTACCCCCCTCCCATCAGGGAGAAGGCTGCGTAGCGTCGGGGCCAGAACAACCAGGCTGAGAAACTTTCTCACATGCAATAATCAGTACATAGTGCTTAGTTTAGGTCCCTCTCGTGTACCTCATGTGTTGGAAATGACAATAATAAATAAATCTAAATCTGAAGCTGTTTCTCTACATGCCTTTGGCCCATATTGCATGTTACTTTCACAGGAAGGATGATTTAGCAGGTACAGCCTATGAAAGCTGGTTGTGTTCCTTCAGTCTCTCAAAGATCTGTTGCATTTTGCATTGTGCAGGGGGCACTGGAGAAGTGAAGCAACCACCGTCAGTGACCACCGCATTTCCACAAACCCACATCCTCAAGCAGCCTCGGAAAAAATGACAAGTAGTGTTTCACAGGTGAGAGCAGCCACTGCTATGACATTATCAGCAACACTTAATTACACATACATTTTAAGACTAATGGGTACTAGACACAGACAAAACTCGCAGTAATCTCTCACATTATGTGATTTTATTTTACATTATTTGCGATTTGACATAATCACTTGAAACCTGACTTGATCTGCAGGTCAAAACATATATTTTTTAAATAATGTAATTTTGTCAACTATTATTCTAATTTATTTATTGCAAATAGTCAGTATTAGTACAACATTGCCAAAGACTCACTGGAGATGCTGTGGAACAGAGAGAAGCATGAACAACAAGCATCATGTCTGTGTAAGGGATCATTTTATTTGGCTTCAGAAAGTATTGTTGTGCTTTCAAGACTGTTGACACGATTTTTCTTCAAATGAACGTAATTGGTGACAACAGGGACATAACTGAGAGCTGTACCAACAGGTTTGTAACTTGCCGTACTAAATATGGTGACAGCCTGCAGACTTAACTTGTGACCTTTTACACACTGTCAAACTCTTGCAAGCTATACAGTATACTGCAAGACTTGATGAGAGAGAAAACCAAAACTGTCTGTATTTCCTGTCAGTGGCAAACAGAAAAGTCATAGTGAGAAAACTATAGAAAAGCACATTTAGTCCACTAATGTTGGCCTCAAAGTGAAAGACAACATTTTTTAGTGAATCATTTTGTAGTTAACCTCTGAAATGACACAACATCCTGCTGTCAATCTTGTTAGTTAATCCCCTTTATAATCACTGTTTCTTTGTATGTCACATACACAGATTACAGTGAAAATGGAGATATTATCTGTACTTTTAAACTTAAACTGTCACTGGCAGATTATTATCAGCTGGTGAGAATTCAGAGACCAAAAAGACCAGAAAAATGACTCGCATCAGATTCACACTTACATCGATTAAGGCTTGATTTGGACTAGCGATCACTAACCATCAATCGAAACTTCTACTGTAACCCTGTCTCAGGTATAATTACATCAGATTACTGGATACAAATGACTGGTTAGCCCACTTATCAAAAAACCTGCCTAACAATGCTACATAAGATTCAATAAAGAAATGTCAATTCAGTCTGTTTTTCACAATAACGTAGAATTGCCAAGAGTATTAAAATACGATTCTTGACTTTTTATGACATTTCCTTTAATGTGATTTGGGGGGGAAGACTGCAAATAGTACATGACATGATGGTAAGGCGCACTATCGTGTGTGAACTGACCAGCTTACTTACTGTGGAGGAATTTTCTCAAAGGACAGAGAGGAAATCCTCTCCACCCTTTTCTCCTCCCTGTGACTCTGCAGTTCCTTCTGTAACCCACCAATTGATCTGCGGCACAGCCCTGTGACTCTCCTGAGGAGGTCTGGTGTAAGACTAAAGGCCAAACTGCAAACCCTCTTTTCAAACAAAGCCCAGTGAAATGCAAATACAAACAAGAGCCTTTACAAAGTTTGCTTCATTTCAGCTTCTGAGCTCCAGCTCACATCTGTCACAGGATGTTACTTGATGCAAACTAAGCATCTATTTTCTGCTTCTATAGAGGTGAGAACAGCAGAACATTAGAGACACATTGACAGTGCTGTTGTTTGCGACTACAACACAACACTGCAATCTCAGAAATCACCACAGATTTAAACTAACACATTAAATGGGATTGTTTTAGGTGTAGCGCTGCAAAGATTTATTCACTAGTCGATCAACAGAAAATGAATCGGCAACTGTTTTGATAATGGTTTTACTCATTTTTCAAATTTGATTTGATGCTTTTCTTTGTCATATATGATGGTAAACAGAATATCATTGGGTTTTGGGTTTTCCTTGTCAAATATAACATGCTATTAATATTGATCATCTTCAGCTGTGGGAAATCTCAGTGGGTATTGTTCACTGTTTTCTGACACGTTATGGGCCAAATGATTAATCGAGGTGTTAATGCGTCCACTCTAAAAGTATTACACAGACAGTTTGGTAGAAAGTCAAGCACTGGTGCGTACAGAATAAAATGCAATGACAAAGCCTGCACATCTATGCTTGTCAGAGAAACTCTGATTTAAAGTGTAAGCTACCTTGATATACTTAGGCCACATGCAGGAAAACACCACATTTATGAAGAGGCAGTAACACAGGTAAAGAAAAACGCCTCCAACTTAACAGCAGAGCTACTCGAGAAGGTGACGGTTGCAGAATTTAGCAAGTAACCGAGGTGTAACATTGACATTTACCTGCAACACGCCAGTCTGGTAGACACATAAACTAGTATTTCATTTTGTAAAAAAGTTTAATTTCTGTATTTTAATGGATTTTCTGCAGCAGAAAGTCTTGCAGTGTTTGCTTGTGATGCTAATATAGACTTCTAGGATGTAATTATAGATTTAAGTCAGAAACATTGTACTCAAAACATCAAACTGTCCTGACAAGAGTGGAATTCAACTAAAGTCACCTAAAAGCACCAACACGCACCACTTCAGAGCCTGAAATAAAGTCCAACAGATAAATAAACTGATACATCCAGGGATACCAGCTCATTGTGGATGTGTCGTATTGACATAACAAGTCTCTGCAGTACAGTACAGTAAAATGCCCAAAATATGACTGAAGTAGAGCGTGAAAGTAATTCTTTAACCATTAAAACAGTAGTTTGACAAAAAATATCTTAATCTTCACTCAAGGTCCAGTTACTAGCTTTTTTGAAGTAGGTCAGGAAAATTGTTCACATACTGCAAGTGATCCTTGTTGTAAGTTGTATCTATTTAATTTATGTGTTGGTTTTTTAGCATATCGTGTATCAATACTGTATGAGCCTCTAAAATCCAGTATCAGCCAGGCTACAGTGTGAAACCTCGTCCCATCATGCAACATGTCTTTCGATGGCCGTGTAAATGGGAATGCATAGTGACTGGTGTGGGTTTACACAGTGATCTCACTACTCTTTGTTAACAGATGTGGTCCAGTGCTCTCACAGCTGTGCACTCAAAGCCACAAGAACTGCTGCAGCTGTTCTAACTGCTTCAGTTTACACACACGCACACACACATAACTTTGATTGGCGCTGACCTGTGATTGGCTGGGTACACATCACAGAAGCACTCATGCATATTCATCACAAATACAGATCAAATTTAAGTAAGGAATAAAGTTTAAACAAAGGCATAAATAAGTTTTCCATTTCACCTGTTTTAAGTGTGTTTATTAACCCTTTTTCGAAGCTATACAAACTCTTTTCAAAGTAGCCAAACTTCAGTGTTAAGTTTGACTGTGTCTCGACTGATGCGTTTAATCTATCAGGTTACATGCGCACAGATGGCCGTGCAAGTCCAGTCAACTGGCCATTTTCTCAGGTTTCATTCAGAGGATGTTATATCCACGTCATTAACCCAACACATTATTCATGGAAGAGGCATCCAGTTGCGAGATGCCACATTATGCCTCATGTTGAAACATGGATCTCCTTGTTTCTTCCACTCATCAGAAACCAATATGAGAAGGAAGGCATAATATCACCACAAACACTGTGTGGATCCAAGTTGTGCTTTCAGTGAACCCATTAGAGGACCACAATGGAGAGAGTTGCATAAATGGTTGTAAGCAAATGAACAAGAAATCACTTTAATCACCAGATTTGTTTTTTAATTGCAGCAAAGTGGGGACGATTTAGATTTCCGCTCTGAAACACTGAAGGGATGAAAGGCCAGTTTGGGTTTGACATAAGAGGAATTGAATCCAACCACTCACATGTGTTGCAAACATAATTCAGCATTTAGAAAAGACCCTGTAAAGGCCAGCGCTCCTCTCCTCACATATGATTTATTACAATCACAATAATGCACACAGTGACAGCCTGTAGACTTTTACAGCTGCTTCAGATCAAACACATGTTCGAATTAGAAGCAAAGAGGCAGATGTGTGTGACACATGACTTGTGGTTTCATGACTTCAGCGTGCCTCACGGCTTGCCAAGCTTTCACTTGACAATAGGTGATAATGGGGTCAGATGAGGATTTAAAGCTGAGATCATGGCAGAGAACGGGGAGCTGCTGTTTCTTCCATGCTGGGTTGCAGCGTGGGGCGTTTCTATACAGTAACACAGATTCAATGTATTTTCAACTGGGATGTGATGATGATGATGATGATGATTATAACTAACGACTGACTTCATTATTTATACATGTTGTTGATTAAGCATGAAAGTGTCAGTAGAGAAACAATTAGTTAATTACTCATTGGTCAGGAAATTGATCGAAACAGAAACAGAAGATTAACAGAAAACTATTTAGATTAATCGATTTATCATTTAATTCACTTTTTACTCAAAAATGCCAAATCTCTAACTAACGCTTCTTCATCATGAGGATGTGTTGCTTTGCGTGTCTAGTAGGATCATAAACAAATCAACAGTTTTGCACTTTGAGCAATTTGATGGTGTCACCCTTGGGCTTCAGGAAAGGTTTCACTTTTTTATATTCTATACACCAAATGGTTATCATGATAATAAAAATCATTGTGAGTTGAAGCTATATAGTTGCTCTATAAAATGTAAGAGAATCATAAAAACAAAAGGCCCATTTCAAGTTCACAAACCCCCAAGGCGTCTTCTTGTTTTGTCTGAACAACAGTTCAAAACTGCTAAATATTCAGTTTACGATCATATTTAACAAAAAAGCTGTAAATCTTCACATTTGAGGGCTCAGAACTGGCACAATTTGCATTTCCCTTGAAAAAGCATTGACTGATTATCAAAATTGTTGCACTGATTTCAATCGCATTATCAATAGTGCCTTCTACTTTAAAACTTTAAGCCAAAATACCAGAAATAACAAACTGATAATGCTGTTTGTTTCTGTTCTCAAGAAGCTGAATTTGGCAAAGTATGTTTGCTAAAACTGGAGCAGCTTTCTCAAAGATCAGCATGTAAGGGAGGTGGATCTTCACTCCTTCGTCTTCTTACTTTTACTGGCTGAAAACCAACTACCAGGCCAGTGTCACATTTTGAGCCTCTGTTTGCCCAACAACTCTTACCTTCGGTTTCATGACTTTCACTCTCTTTAATCTTCTCAACCGTTTTGTACAAAAGAATGTTTGTAAAAAAGCGAATGCATTCAAAAGACAGCTTACAGTTTTGCATGACTAGCACATTCACTACACGCATTCAAACAGTTAGATAAAATTCCACATGTTAAGCCTAATCTGTGATCTTTAGGAAATCTCTCTCTAAGTCCTGTTATCTGAGCGTCTCATCTTTACTCCATGTTCCTCAACGTGCTGCTGCAGAGTCCTGTCTGCTAACCGGGGTGCATGCAGCCTCACCCTGTTCGCAAGCTTTGACACGCCATACCCTCTCCTCACTTTACCCCTGATACACATTTGAGTGGCAGGATGACCAGGATCACCACACTGACATCTTCTCTGCCCCCTCGGGGCTGGCCAGGGGAAATCATTTACTGTTGTCTATGCATGTTAGCATCACCAGGAATCCGTGAAATGCTGCACTGAGGAAACATTTTTATTTGTTATTTTCTGACCTCGCTCATTTGTGTACGTATGAATGTCTGCCTGAAATGTGTAACAGCTGAGCACAGGATTCCATTAGTACTCATAGTCCTTCTAGTACTATAGTACCCTGTACTCTGTACTGTTATGAACCAAACTTCAGTGGTAAGAAATGACTAAATGTAACACTTATACTGAAAGATATTCTTTGAGAAAAAGCTATCTATCTAGGGCTACGATTATTTTCATTATCAATTGATTTATTAATAATTTTATATTAGTCGATAACAGGTCCGAAAATAGTGAGCTCAAGGTTCAAATTGCTTGTTTAGTCTCACCAACTTTCCAAAACCCAAAGATATTCCATTTAAAATGTTGTAAAAATGAGAAAAGCAGCAAATCTTTTTGTAAAACTATCCAAAGAATTACTTGTTGTCCTGACTAACTGTTTGACTGCTTTTAAACTGCTAACAGTTGCAACATTACAGTACATTTCTCCTCTCGGCAAACCACTCCCTCAGCTTGACCTGATGGGCACATTTGCATTACAGTTATAACCATTGTTTTTTTCACTTGTTGTTCTTAGGCTCCTTCCCATCTTATATTCAAAGCACCACAGGGAGACAGGCAACTTCTATTGGCAATTAGAACAAAAACACGCTGAATCTGACAAGAAACACTGTGGGCTTTGGTAGAGTTACTACAGTAATTTACAATCTCTGATATTTCAACCAGGGGATGGAAATTTATGTATTAGTTTTGGCAAAGGCAGGATCCTTAAATTAACATGGTGTTTACTGCCCAGGATAAGCCAGTTATAACTTTAAACAGAAAGAAACTAGGTGATGGATCTTTAAAAGTTATTTAGGCTACTTCTGGCACTAATTTAACTGAACCTGTCGCGGCAGGTGATCTCATAATGGAGCTGCACTGTTAAACACCAATCACACGCAGACGAAAGACGCGAAAAATGAAAGATGAAGGCAGAGTTAAAGACTTCACTCACATTCTTTTATCCGGGTTGAGTTGCCGGTGCATGGCCAGAGAGAACCCGAACAGACTCCCCGACTCTCCGTCTTTCCTGATGACATGGCTGGTGTCAAGGTTGAATGCGAGCACCAAAGTTGGCTCGAGGAAACGAAAATAAAATACAAGTGCAACAGAAACAGCAGAGGGTCCTCCCTGCAGCAGCATGGCAGCGCTGTCCAGACGTGTCCGGTAATCTGAAGTTAAGAGCCGCTGACCCCGCTGCTCCTCTCCGCGCTGCCCGGTGCCGTTTGACTGCAAGGCAGACGCTGGTGGCTGCCGCCTGCGCGCCTGCTCCACAGCGCCTCCTCCGGTCAGCAGGGCGAACAGCACGGCTGAGGTGTTGCCGCCTGGGAGAGTAAAGGGACAACCAGTATTTTATGACCATATCAATTTGAGTATGTTTACATGTAAAACGTACGAATTGATTACATTTTCTTATTTTATCTTGAAACTAATATTTTTTGGTTTCTTTATGTGTGTGATGGTGTTAATGTATGCTTTATGCAAACCAGCTCATTTTAAAGAGGCCTTTTTCTCCAGCACACTTTGACTTGTTACAGCACAGGTGTGACTAATAACATTCACGATGACTCTGTTCTATTCAAGTGTCCCAGTGAGTCATGACAGTGAGGCAGCACGCACAACACCAGGACCCTGAAACTGAAGCAGCTAAATGGAGTTCAGCCATCTTTAATTTCGTCGTTTACACCTGTGCTTTTCTGACTATGAAAAAGATTTCTGATAGTGGTCTACTTGTTGCTTACATCTGGATTTTGGAATACACACAGAACTGACACCTGATGCTGTTCTCCTGCAATAAAAGAAAAGGATCAGACGTGTCATAATTTAGAAGGATGCTACCTGATCATCATAACAAAGCAACATATCTTCACATTTAATTAATAGATAGGTCATTGTTGGGATTATCTGATATGCAGGTACGGTCACATAATGATATACTCATATATGTTTGTTATAAAGTTGGCTGAAATAAAGGCAATAGGTATAACGGAATATCACCCAGACTTATCACTGCTTTTCTTCACTACTCATCTATTGCTGTTAGTTGACATGCAAAATACATTTTACTTATTTATTTATTTATTTATCAAATTACTTTTGAAGTCCCGGTGAGATGCATGCATGTATTACATAGAATATATTCTGCTGGCTCAGAAGATAAAACAAACAAATTGTTCTCTAAATGCCAGAGTTACTGATCATTCCTGGACATACATAATAATTGGAATCAAATGATGATATGTGAATTATGCATTTTAATCTTAGGTATTTTATATTGTTGTATATACACAGTATATACTATACATAAGAGGGGCTATGGTCTGTTATATATCCAAAATAAGTCAAATAATGAAAGAGACACTAATTAAGGTTGTTTTACTATTTTAGTTGGGTAGATAAACAGCAAGTGTTACAGCCAGCTGGACAAATAAACCTCCCAAATTCAGCCAGACATGGAGAGGAGCTGCTGTAGGTCACTAAGAGGCTGTACTATTTTTGGAAGGGTTGGAATTTCAGTCACTATGATCATTTATTGAGAAAACGTTGATTTGCTGTGTGACTTTAAAATTACACTGAGAAATGATTCTGCTTTGGGGGTTGATCATCAATTAAATATTAATAAATGATCTCATCAATAACACCTGCTAAGGACCATGTCCATAAATAAGTAATCACAATGCAGAAAAGATTTTGTGGTTCTGTGTTCATGAGACACGTGAGAGATGTTTAGTGACCTCAGGGCATCCCAACTATTTACATTTTATATTTATACAGCCCAATATCACAGATCACAATTGTGCCTGTATAATCTGTACAGCATCACTACATTCCCTTGAAAGGCTGGCATTTAATTTAGTTCTGTGAGCTGGCAGCTTTGTCATCTACCAAACCTGCGAGTAACTTAAAACAGCTTCATTGTGTCGCCCGCTCATTTTTCTCATGTGTCTGCTGGTGTTTGATGGTGGTGTGAAGTTTGAACCAGTCTGGACCACAATCACTCAGCACAGCACAACACAATGTGGGCATTGTTGAGGTTAGAAAGCCCTGTATGTCTCTCTTTTTCTTTCTTTCTCTCTCTCTCTCTCTCTCTCTCTCTCTCTCTCTCTGTGTGTGTGTGTGTTGGCAGGATGTGGCTGAGGGGTTGCAAAAGGGTCTTAACCACATTCCTAATTGGAGCAAATGACTCGAGATGTTCTAGTGTAAGATATGTGAATGGCATCTCTGTTGCTGTTGGTCTGGTAACAGATGCATCAGATCGTTACACATCACAAGCCTCCTCACTGATGGAACCAGTTTCTCCATTGAAACACATCCACCGCCAGAGAACCTGACTAGTTGTTGAGTGTCCATACACACTTCAACTGGCTTCTCATTAACGAAAAGAAATGGAAATCAGATTTTCATTGATAAAAATAAATACATTTATAAAACTACGCCTCCCTAAGTCAGTCGGAGATAACAGTCTTAACTTTATGCGCAGTTCACATGATTTTATGGCTGTAATTCTGCTGTAAATGCTGTGTATTGATTTATGATTTTGTGAATTCCTTCACCTGTTGCTTTCTATCCTGAATCCCCATTACATTTCATTTGGAAGTACTGTGCAGTAGATCTAGTTCTTATTTTTAATCCTTAGTGTTGTAGCCCAAACCACTTTATCTAATAAACATGATGTGAAGCCTAAAGTACAGTCAAGTCCTCCGTAGGTAGAGCTACTGTACATCCAGGGTCAGGCACGTGTGATGCTGCATATCAGTAGTATTAACAGATAATAAAATAATAATAAAAAATGTTATGGCCTGTTGAAATTACATTTCTGAGTGTAATTAAATATTAATTAGTCCCAGATTAGCACTGATTGCATCATTATTCTTGATAATTCTCAGAACTCTTGATGAGCCAATCAAAACAAATTAAAAGCTGATATCATGATATGACTATATAGCCTAAGCTAATTTGCATTTATATTTATTTTTTTAGGAAGAGATGAGACACAGTATAGAGAAAAAAACTGATGAAAGAACAAAACTTTGAATCCCTGTAGTTGCTATAATCTTCTATCGAAAGTATTTTGTCAGACTGGAGTGATTCTGATGTTTCCTCAAATGATTCTGTCATTGTGAGATTAGGTTTAATAAATCTAAGAATCAGCTGCTTGCTTAGTATGGTCTGTGTGAGTGTGTACTGCTTTTACTTGTCTGAAATGAACTTGCCAACACCACCATGTTGTTGACCTTGAAATGCAATAAAATTAATTAATTAGTTAATAAACTGCTTTTACCTGGTTTCACCCAACCGCACAAGCAGCACTTTCATATCCACTTTTGCTCTGGGTGGTTGTGTAACACGAGCGGTGAGAGGAGGTGAAGCTGTCCGGCCTCCTATTGTCTCAGGGTCAGAGGGAATAGAGAAACCAGAGAGATGGTGCAGGTCGAACAGGTGGACCCCTGCATGTGACGAGGCCTTTCTTCACAGATTAGCTGCACTTTTGTACCAACAAAATGAACACTGACTTGAGAAAGGTCTGTGTGGCCCCTTGGTCAAATCACCTGTGAAGGTATTAAGTTTGCGGGTAAAAAATCTCAGAGTCTCAGAAACTCATCTCAAAATCTGGTGAGACAGAAGGACCAGCTCCTCGAGTTTCACAGTGATGAAGTCAACGTTACAGAAACTGTTATCAGAGAGGCGAGGGAGCATGTCCAAAATGTACAGTTGCCATGACGGTGTGCCAAGGCATTAAACCAAAGTGGTGACTGCAATGTAATGCGAACAGATGGATGTTGTTACTTTAAATGGAGGACTTCTGTAATACTCTTGCTCACTTAGGCCCATTCTTATTGATAATGGCAATTATACAGCATGCAAAATTGATTACATTTCATGCTGATTTAGCAATCTGTGAGAGTTTTACATTTCTTTTGCATTCTGGACAGCTCACGTCATCCTTGGTGAAGAGCAGTACCAGTGGTAATAGTTGGATTTCACTGATTCGCCACCTTCATGCTGAAATTATTAAGTTTTAGAAGCTGAAACTTTAACCCTGGTGAGACAGAAGGACCAGCTCCTTAAGTTTCACAGTAATGAAGTCAACACAACAGAGACTGGTGGAGGAAACCAAACCCAAAAGTTATTGGAGAGGCAAGGAAACACGCCCAAAATGCACAGTTGGCGTAGGCATATTCTTAGCTGGTGTGCCAAGACATGAAACTATACTTATGATCACAATGCAAATTTAAAACAGATGGTTGTTGTTGCTTAAAATAAAGCATTTCTGATTAAAGCATGCTGATTTTTCTATGTAATAAAGTATTATTTATCTGACTTTACACAACAATCTGTGATGACACGGCCTAAAATATGAGGGCAAAAGCATCACCAGTGAGGGAAATTAAAAGATAAGGAGGTCAATATTGGACTTCTCGACCTACAGCACAATAATAAGACTGGAACTAACGTCTGTGATTCAATTTGGACAACTCACTCCATCGTAGAGAAAGATGGATGTTAATTAGTGTGATTCAGTAATCTGAAAAGTAAACAAAAGTGAGTAAGCACAAATGAAGTCATCTTAGTGGTGACTGTATCCAGAAATATAGAAGAGAGACCTCTCATTGTTTTTCCGCTGAGGTTCATGGATGCTGAGTGACTGCAGAAGTTGTGTCTGCATCAGTGGCTGTGTGAAGCATGGCGTTAAATCACACTGTGTGAAAGTGGGAGCAGCTGATCCTGGTCCTGTTGTGACAATGCCGTGGTCCTTTGTAGGGAGACCATCCACAGTAAATCTGCTCCACTCCCCTCGCACAAAGGACTGCTTCCATTTATGGCTCCTGGGTGGGGGGTGTGCCGCTGAATCAACAATGAAGGGAGCGGGACCTCGAATTCTTTCTCAGGCAGGCCATGCAGATGACACAGGGAATTCCTTTGTTATCCCTGCAAAGTGCCAAACCATTTTTGCATTAGTGCGAAGGAATTCCCTCTAGGATGTGTTATCAATAATCATTATGTCATGACAATAACGCAATACAGACGGCTGGGAATTGACTTGAGTTGGGACTTTCTTTGAAAACCACGTCTTTCAAAATAATCATATTTTCATAAGGAACTAAGAAGTGTGCAAAGTTGTTTTCACATCAGGCAACAATGTATTTCAGGGGAGGGTTTTTTTTTACTTTTAAGCCCAAGAGTTTGTGGACATGTTTCCACCTAGTAAGGACGATGCAATCATTCAAAGCTAGGTAGAGGCTATTTTATGCAACATCAGCAATGGACCAGTTAATTACGTTCTGCCTTTCTTTTTCTGATTGCATTAAAGATTGTAGTGTAAAATATACTCTATTAGTGGACTGTAGCTAAATCAAACAGTCATGTCCTGTTGTGGTGCATCAAACATTAACCGCTCATCTGTTATGGGCCCAAAAACTGAACGCTTCCTTCCAATTGTTATTGCCTGCCTGTGCTCGTCATTAAAGCCTTTGTTGTTAAAAATAACTTCTCCACAAGGGAAAAGCCACCATGACTAATTCTTAGGAAACACATGCTCGATCATGAACACCATGCTGAGGGTTTCCAACTTCAACTCCACTCACGTCCGGAGTTGTGCAGCGGAGCCTTTAAGACAGAGAGGTCAAGCAACACTTGGTAAATCATTTCCATGTTTGCAAGAAGCACATGAGGCCAATGTACACTGCATTTGTTTTCTACTTTTATTTTGGTTTGTCTGAAAGCATTTCATGGAGGTATTTGAACTTTTAAGCCAAAACTGAAAGAAAAAAAATTGCAGTAATGTGATTTGACTAAAATGGGGGGTTGCCAAGGTGATGAATGCTCCAACAGACCCAGCAGGAGATCAGCGAGGAGAATCCACCAACAGCCAAATCACTCTACTGAGCTAGAAACCTGCTCGCATTAAACACAATAGGCCATTACTGCTCCTGTTGACCCCAAGTACAGTACATAATGAAAAACATCCTACATCCATTTACTATACCCAGGTTAAATAAAAAGGACTTTGACATATTATTATTATGTGTTATTTAGTATACTTTATATGTATTCAAAATGAGTATACGTTCAATATATTAAATTAAAATCGCTTTGTATATTAAAAACTGGACTGAACATATGCTAAATAATAATAATAATATAATATGTATATATATATGTCTTATATTAAACATCATCATCATAATTGTTCTGCACATAATGGTTTATGCAGAACACAATATAACGAACATCTCTTCAGGTTTATTTAGGATTTCAGACTTTCCGCTCTGTTCTGATATCAGTAGCAGTTTGTATTTAAATAAATAGGCTAGTATTCAGTGTAACATCCACTCTGGGTGGGACGAGTTTTCCTCCTCCTCTGGCTGCACTCTGGTATTTCCAATTGTACTGTACTTTTTGAGCACTGCAATCGTAAACAGACAGAAGACACTGTGTGGCCATGGATCACTATGTTGATTTCTGCTATTCCTCTATTGAGCTCCGACTTCTGATAATATTTCTGAAACCTCAACTCATAGTGTGCAAATGGTGAGTCATCAAAAACAGATCTCAGTTTTTGTTTGCCTTTTTGAACTTCTGCAACACAAAAAATAAAAAACAAGATAACATGCTCAAGATCAATAACTCCTCATAATGTCGGGGTTGTTGTCTTTTACAATGGCTTCCTGTTTTGTGCACTTTGACTCCGTCAAGACAAAATGTCAATATCAGCCAGTGTTGCTCCTAACAACCTCTTCACAACTCTTCTAATGGGAACAGAGAGGCTGAAATGATGTATAGGCTTTAATCCAATGTTGACTGAAACAGGCTACATTATAATAATATGGACTGTACTATATATCATTCAATTCAATTCAATTCAATTTTATTTATATAGCGCCATATCATAACAAAGTTATCTCAGGGCACTCAATCACATGGAGCCGGTCGAGACCAACTTCCACACACACAAAGAC